>PVKZ01003708.1:112500-117904 GCA_004027375.1 Macroglossus sobrinus | reverse complement strand
GAGGAGGAGGAGGAGGAGGAGGAGGAGGAGAAGGAAAAGAAGAAGAAGAAAAGACCGCATTATAGAATCAGAGGAACCCTTGTTGGACTGTGGACTGAATATTTATGCCCCCTCCTCAAATCCATATGTTGAAGTCTTCATCCCCAATGTGACAGCATTCGGTGGCCCTAGGCTGGGATCAGTGCCCTTCTAAGAAACCAGAGCACTCTCTCTCCCCGTGTGAGGATAGAGCAAGAAGGTCCCCATCTCTGCCAGGAAGGGGGCCTTCCCAGGAATCACATCAGCCAGCACCTTGCTCTTGGACTCCTCAACCTCCAGAATTATGAGAAATAAATTTCTGTTGTTTAAGCCACCCAGTTTAAGATCATTTGTCACAGCAACCCAAGATCAAAGAGCCCTATGATGAGAGGCAGTTCTCCAACCTCGAGGAGGTGAATACAGACCCCTAAACATGCCTGAGGGAAGAGCACAGGTACAACACTGTCACCAGATCCAGAGCTACTGGCAGACATCACTCCCAGAATGCCTTGCAGCTGCCATGTTAACACTCCCTTTCTTCTTTTCTGCCTTCTTTCCTTCCTTTGTTCCTTCTTCCCTTCCTCCATATCGAAAGCAACCTCGAATCTATTGTTTCTTGGGGAAAACAAACTGCAACTGAACAAAGAGGTTTTATAACAAACACATAAAAAAAGAAAACATTGTTTCATAATTAGATTTAATGAAACATCTTAACGGGTTGGATTTTTAATGTTTTCGTAAATAATAATTACGAAATTCAAAACGCATTCCATTAAATTTGAGTTTTCACAGCAAATTTATAGCTAGAGGATTTGTTGCTGTTGTTTACTGTTATTATTCTGTTTATAGTTATTGTTTGGTGTCTTCTGGAATCTCCAGGATAATCAAAGATTATGTGAGAGAAAAGAAAAGGTGCAAATAGCTGCCCCCCGCAAAAAAGAGAGGCAAGGATCCTAGAGGTCAGTAGCAGAACAGGACTTGCTAGTGGTTACCAAGCAACCATCCTGGAAGGTATCATGATGGAAAGATACACAGGCTTTGGAGCCACGAATTCTCCTTAACTCTCTGATCTTGGCAAGTCGTTTCTTCCTTGGTCTCATTGGGAAGATGAGGACAGCGCTCTACAACCTCCTTACCGGGCTGTTAACTAAAGTATTAAATAAGATGGTGTATACAAATGCCTAATTCAAGGCTCAAAACATAATAGATGTTCAACAAGGCCCCTTCTTAAGTCACCCTCACGCATTCATTTCTCCCCCACCACCAAAAAAAAAAAAATACTTTACACACATCTCTATTACAACGCTCATAACATTGCATTTTAATTTTCTGTTACTGGTCTATCTGTCCCATTAGAAATGAGCCATTTAAGAATATAAGCCATGTCTTACACATTTATCTCTGGTGACTAATAGAGTGGAATAGTAGTTGCTCAATTAACCATTTCTCGCATGATTGAGTATAAAAGCTCTTGACTCAGTTAAGACTCTAAAACTGACACATTAAATAGAAATTACCTCAAGCCTGTAGATAATGTATTGTTAAACCTTTCTGAACAGACTTGTCAGGGGTTTGAAATTCAGGGCAAAGGGAGCCGGCATGAGGCAGGAGCCATCAGATGAGTTTGGTGGAGAGAAGCGAGAGTTGAGAGGATTTTTGAAGACTGGGCAGCCCTGAGTAGAACGAGGAAAGCCACTTCAGAAAAGATGAACATTGGCAAAAGAATGAAGGCAAAAATGAGCATGGCATATTAAAGGGACAGGAACAAGATGAACGTGACATGCTCAGAGACAAGAAAGGGAGGGGCAGAAACAGGGAGAGACCGGGACATCTAAGCAGGGGAGCGACATGGTGTTGTTGCTGGTATTTAAGCAAGGCTAATAGACACAAAGTCCAAAACCTACCAATATCCAGAGGAGGAACATTCTGTGAAAAGATTTGGGCTTTATCTGGCATTATTGTGGATACAAGTTTCTGGAAAGAGACCCCCAGAGCTCCCCCCATGAGGCATTAGTCCTGGTAGGTTTGTCCCCATCGTGCTGGAGCTATGTCAATAGCAGGAGACTGACCCGAGGGTGATCAAGTGCCAGCCCCCAAGACCAACATCCTAATGGACCAGGCAGCTAAAAGGCTCAGATGAGGGGCCATCACTTCTCCACTCAGTGGCAACCTCAGAAAGATGCTATTGCAAAACTGCTCATATTAGGGTTTTCCAGGGAAACAGAACTGATAGCATGTGTATACATACAGAAAGAGATTTATTTTAAGGAATGGACTCATATGATTACGAAGTTTGGTTAAGTCCAAAACCTGTAGTGTGGGCCAATAGGCTAGAGACCCAGGAAAGAGTTAGTTCAAGTCTGAAGGTCAGCTGCTGTGGAATTCCCTCTTGCTCGAGTGAGGTCAGTCTTTGGTCTGTTCAGAACTTCAACTGATTGGGTCAGGCCCACCCACATTAAGGAGAGCAATCTGCTTTACTCAACGTCTACAGATGTAAATATTACTCCTCCAAACACATCCTCACAGAAACATCCAGAATGCTTGACCAAATATCTAGGCTTGATAGCTCAAATAAGTTGACACATAAAATTAACCACCACACATCCCCAGGCCTTTCAGAAAAGAACGATGAAGGGCTTTTTGAAATGAGTATTGGAACGCAGCATTTTATTGGCAATGGAGAGGGAAGTTTGAAAAAACAAAAGAGAAAGGAACATAGTCAATTCCGTGTGACAGGGTTGTCACACACAGGGTTACATTTCACTCACTCAACAACCCCGTGAGGCAAGTCCCATTTCACAGATCAAGAAAGCAAGGGCTTATGACAGTAAATGACTCGTACAAGATCACAAAGCCGCTAAAAGGTGGAGCTGGCAGTGGCCGCAGGCGCCATGTTTCCTAAATCCACTGTGTGCTTCTTGAACCAAACTGCCTGACTCTAAGGAACTGAGATGCTCTAAGCATAGAACACAACTCAGAGGAGGAAAGGAGACAGAAAAACAAACACTGCCACCAAAACCCACAGAAGCCACAGGGTGTAATCCTTGGTGAATGGCCAGCTCAAAGATACACAGCATCTTAGCTTCTTTGGGTAAGAAAAGCAAGATGTGCCTTCTGGCGCCCTTGCTGGCTACAGCTTTAGAAGGAACACGTTAGAAAGGCCAAAAGAGGATCTTGGGTGGGGAGCTCCTTTCAGAAAAGTTTAAAGTATCATAATTGCGCAGGTCTCTTGCAAATTGCCCGATTCACAGTCCATGTATAACCATTTTCAAATGGCTGAAAAAGCTGTTCCTTCCTTTGTGAGGGTCTGAAAATGGAACGCAACGCGAGGACCCCATTCTTCACTCCTGATCGCAGCCCGCAACTGGGTTTTCTTACAAAACACAAAGGAAGAAAGAAGAAAGGGCATCTTTCCTTTCCAACAGGGAAAATCAATGGCGAGCTGTTACGAAATGATGCTGTTAACTATTTTCATCCTGGCTGTAAATGTGTGTATCTGCCGGGTAGCCCAGAGTTGGCGTACATTTGGTCAATCTAAACTGCAAGTCTCGTTCACGATTCTACGTGTCACAAAAACACCAGCCTTGGCCAAGCCACTCAGCAGCAGGGTACGCCTGGGGTCTACACAACCTTGCTGATCCTTGCCTTTCCCCTTTCCCGGGACTGTTGACCCATGGATAAGTGTTCTGTAATCCATAAAGCATCCTAATAGTGGGAGCCATTATCATCACCATGGTAAAAAACAAACAAACAAAAAAAACAATAGCACTTACTTTACCTCCATATTGTAATCTTGTGCCATCATCTGGCTGGGGTCTGTCCTGGTCTGCAGCCTTTTGGACCTCTGTGTTCAGGGACAGTGAAGCTGCAGAAAGCCTGGCACCAGGCAGGCAGAACCTAGAGGCCCCCAAATGGTCACAGAGCCTTTACTTATGGAATAGCACTGGTAGCGATGGTTGCATCTGCCTACAGCAGTAATTCCTGCAACCGTAAAAAAAAGCACATAGAAATAGAACAAGCATAAGTTTTGGAGTCAGACAGACCGTGATTAAACTGTCTCTCCTACATAATTTCTAAGTAGTATGGGATAGTTATATAGGCTTTATGGACCTCATCTTAAAAAACAGTCCATTAAAAAGAATCATGTTAACAAATATAAAATGTTACATAATAAATACTAAACAAATGTTAATTCCCTACCATGTCCACTCTTGCCTCCATATTGCACCAAAATAGAAATGATAGTTATTACACAGAATATGTAATTTGTCATTAAACATACGAGAAGATACTGAACCTCATTAGTAATTAAAAAAATACAAATTAAGCCAAAATGAAATACTCTTTTACACCCACTAGTTTGGCAAAAATTAAGAAGGTAATACCAAGTGTTGGTCATTGGGTACAACTGTTTAAGAAACCAGTCTGGGTTAAGCTGAACATGTACATGATTTCAGGTCACTAGACATGTTATGGCTTCTGCTTAGAAGGTACCTCCTGAAATTATCTGTCTAGAAAACTCTTATTCATGCTGTAAAACCCTGTTGAGAAGGTGTTTACTTACTGAAACTTTCTCACGTTCCCAGAGGGAAAATGAATCTTTTCTTTTTCTGTGCTACCTTTACAAAGTCGTGTCTTCCCATATGACACTGTGATATAAAGATGTGTTTACTCTCCTCCCCAAATAGCCTAGAAGCTCCTGGAAAGCAAGAGCTATGTCACTTGCTGCCCCAGGGCTCAGCATGTGGCATTCAAGAGATGAACTGAAAGGAACCGACCCCCACGTCTCCCATGTCCTCTTCTTAAGCGCCATGCCCCGCCTTCTGTGTCACCCACATGTGTGGTCTGTCTTCCTGTCCCGGAAATCACTGGGATCTGGCATTGTTCTCTGCTTCTCTGTGAGCTTCACATATCTCAGCATTCAGCATCCTGATGCATGTCCTCAGGACCTGCCCCCAAAGCCAAGTGACGCAATCAAGGAAACCTATCCGCATTTTGAACGGGATATCCGTCAAAAATATCTCTCTACTGAGTGATCTCAGATGCCAACACTAGTTTTGATTTTAAAAGGGCATTGAATGCGTAATTCTGTGGATTCCTGAAGGAGCCATTTTTTCCATCAAGGACTTGGATGGAGGTGGCTGTCGGCAACCGATTAAGATGTGCGTTTGGTGTCCGGCAGCTCCCTGACCCACGCCTTCTGTCCCTTGATCACCGGGGACTTTATACTGAGTGGCAGATGCAGGCAGAGCAGCAGTGACTTAGTCACGCTGTGGCCTGTGTCATTTGGCTGTGTTTACAGACAGCCCAGCTGTGCGCCATCTACAGCTATGACACGCGGGAACAACGATTGCTTCTCCAAGTCAATATAAGACACTCCGTGGCA
>PVKZ01003708.1:0-110000 GCA_004027375.1 Macroglossus sobrinus | reverse complement strand
GCTGTTTTCCATGAGCTCGGGACAGTGAGGAGATGGCTGATACATCCATGGAGGAGCCAGCTCTGATGAGGACTGAGAACGAGAAGTAAACAGCCTACCCTGGGCGTTTCCTGTAACCACCCATTTTATACTGTCCACAAAAACGAGTTTCCAATACATGGTGATGCCCAATTCCTATTTCATTATCATGATTCCTTTATTATTCTGGCTCCCATGTTGCCAATGCCACAGAAACAAGACATTTCAATCAGATTCCACATCTGGGATGTGGGAGGAATCACGGAATGGAAGGGATCTTAGTGATTGTCTTGTGACACCATCCGCATTTCACCGACAAGGAAACTGAGGCATGGGGATGAACGTGGCTTGTTTTCTCGAGCCCCGTGAAGTAGAGACTGCCTTCCCTGTCTGAGATCTCTTCCTGCTCCCCAATGCCTAGGCAATACTGCAGTCATTGCAAATGACACGTGAGCCTCCGATATTCCGTGTCCTTGTCCCCACAACTCTGCCTTGCAAGTGCTATCTTTCAGCCAGAAATCGCTTTATCCATACTGTCTAGCTGGCTATATTTCCAGCTGGTCCATCCCGTTCAGCTCAAGCCCCCATTCGCCCTCATCTAGATTTTGGCAACAGACTCCATGGGTCTCCCTGCTTCCACATGTGTCTTTATGTAAATCGACTTCATTTTTTGCCTGTAAATCAGATCATGACATTCTCCTGTGGCTTCCTGACACATTAAGATAAAACCCCAATGGCTTGCTCGTCCTGGAAGGTCCCGCAGACGCTGGTCCCGCCTCCTTCTCTCACTTCCTGTCATTCCCACCCCACCCCCCCACAAACACACACACACACACTGTGCCCCATCCACACTGGCCTTTCTCCTGCTCCTCGCACACTCAGGGTCTTGCTGGAGCCCTCGTGGCTTTTGCACCTGCTGCTCCTCCCTGGAACTCTTGCCCTTGGACCCTCACAGAGGTAAATCGCTATCATCCAGGTCCCAAGCCAATTTCACTGCCTCCGAATCCTCCCATCACCATAGAGCTGTTATTCCCTACCCACATGCTGGGTGTTTCTCTGATAACATTTCCAACTCTCTGAAAGTATTGTGCTTATGTATTTACTGACTGCCTCTTCCACCAGGGAAGAAAAAGGGTCTAGCTTACAATAGTCCCGAAAGCTTGGTATAGTGCATGGTACCCAGTGGGTGCTCAATAAATACTTACTAAGTAGGTAAGTAAAATAAGATTCAGTCCTAAAGGGGAACCCCTCAAGGCCAGTGTTTTCAGAAAGCTACAAAATGTTAATTGCTATGTCATCAGTTCTCCTCCAATTCTTTGCTATCTATTGTCTGCCAACTGGGGTTTCCCATGAGATTCTCAAAATATTGGTTTCATCATATAGGTTTCCTATATCGTTTTTCTTCAAATGACTCATCATTCTGACAACTCTTTCTCATCTGAGAATTTGGTTTTAATCTACCCACCACACTGAGATTTGACTTACAAAGGTGAACAAGTGAATCTTTCTTTTGGTCAGAGGTGCTAGAGGTTCCAATATTAAAGCTTCTACTTTCTTCTGGGCTGGCAAAGCAGAGCCCTCATCTCAAGGTGGCCCCACATGGGAAGGGGACAGACCCCCGTGCTGAGAGTCATGAGCTCCAGGGTCTCATTTCCTGTGAGAAGCAATTGAACAATTTCTCAATGTCTCGTTATCTTCCACAGTACATCGGAGGTTCTCTGAGATCCCTTCCAGAGCTAAAGTCACAGTCACTCATTCAATGAAGACAAGTATTTACACCCTGCCTCTGTGCCAAGCACTGCCAGGTGCCGGGAAAACAGCCTTGGAAAAAAATAGCCGAGAACATCTTTACCTTCAGGAGACTTATGTGACTCTCTAGAGCATAGCCTGGTATTTAATAATCAAAAGGGTTGATTTTATATGTGGCATATATTAATTACAACAGAGTGAATATATTAAATGCTTCTACCCTAGGATGAGACTTTTAGTCTTCACTTTCCAGTCTTATACTTTACTTTCTACCACGAGTTAAAGAAACCCCACTCCCTTCTCATGTCCCACCCAGGTGTTTGGCCTACCCAGTGTTTTCGTTTCCCCTTGCTCCTCCCTCCCCACCCAACACCCTCAATCAGATGGGCAGGAGGTCAGCAGTAGAAGTGAAGCCACAGCATGTCTGTGAAGAAAAATCACAAGTCAGGAGCCTGGCATTAATCCCCACTCTGCCACTCACTTGTCACAAAGCCTTAACAATCTCTCTTAATCTCTCAGGATCTCAAGTTTCTTATCTATAAAATAGGAGGTAGTGTCTGTGACAATGCACTGTCTGGGGCACAACTAACCAAGGGCCCCAGTCATGCTGTCTGAAGTTCATCATCACTTTGGTACCGCCATTCAAAGTCTGAGTGTGGCAGGACCACTTCTGGCAGAGGCAGGTGCATTTCTAGGAGATGTGGGACTCCATCAGCCCAAGGATGCTCCATTGGCTTTGCTAAAACTTCCTTCAAATTGCACATCAATCAAAGACTTTTGCTACTCAAACTCCCTTCCCCTCTCCTCCACAGGAGTAAAACCTGCATCGTGATCTGATGGCTCTCCTATTCTCCACTGCTCTTTCTTCATTTTTTTTTCAAGGATGGTCTCCATAATCAATCTCTTGTATGTTTAATCCCTTCTTAGCACCTGAGCCAACATGTGTTGGCTCAGGTGCTAAGAATATGAGTGGCCTCCTCATAGGTCATTGTGAGTATGGTGTCAGTGAACGTGTTTTATAAAGCATCATATGAAAGAGACACAATAGCATCATTCATTCACTATTTCAGCAGTTAGGAACATCTATCGTGAGCTGGGTCTGGGGAAAGGATCTAATGATACAAATGACTGATGTTCTTTCTTGAGCAGACCACCAGCTGGAGGGGCTGTCCAGATCCCTCATGACCTTGCACTTAGATAAGAATACATTTCTGGTAGGGAAAGGGAGAAAAACAAAATCTAAAGAAAGAAACATAAAGAAAGGAGAGGGGAAAGGAGTAGCTATTCTTCCAAAGCACTGTATATGTTAGATTGTGGCTATTCAAATATATGTGAAAGTTTCCTAAATCGAGCTCTCCTAAACCTAATAGACGTTCCACGCCTGCCGGAGCCTTGCTGTGCCGTGGTACCTCGTTGGAATGCAAGGGTTGTAAAGCCGTTGCAAGGGACCCCTTCAACTGTTGTCACCATTTCGTGGACCATAATATCTGGTGTAACGACAGACCTCCGGGAGAATATGCTCGGTGCTATGCTTTTCCAAAGGCGACGTGAGTGCAAAACCCAAGCAGATGGAAAGACGATCGCAGTGGACCAGGAAAGCTGTTAGCAGTTTCCGGTTGTCGACAGAACCATTATTTTGAAAAGATCGCTGCCAGCATTTGATGAATCTGGTATTCTTTGCATCCTCTGCTATGCAGAAAGTCCGATCACTCTGTCAGACTTTGCAGACCGTTGCAGGATCCTATTTTTGTGCATTTGTTTATGTGGAGGATGTTGGCTCACAGAGTTTCACATTTAGTTTGCTATTAAGCTCTAAACTGTCATTAATGGACACTTCCCCATCCCAAAAATAGGACTTCAAAATAAATGGCTATGTGATCCTCTTTTATGTAAAATATTACCGCACCCCATCACTCTATGTCAAGGCCTGGCTTGTTTATGGAAGCGCTTGATTACGTAATTACATATTAGAAATCATTTGTAAGGGAAATTGATGGAGGTACTTTACAGCAAGGATTTCACCAGAAATAACCCTGTCTCTAGCTGTAGGAATAGAGCAGCCCGATAGAAATGACACAGCAATTTCAGAAACTTGGCGCCGTCTTGTTTATTTTTCATCACAGGAAGGAGGGATTGCCCAAGGAGCAATGAGGGGCAGAGCTATGGGCTTTGAAAAACTGTAATCCACATATGAAATGTTGGGCAGTCTTCTGTAATAAAAAGAATGCTCGCCAGGGATTCACAAGGCTCAGATTCTAGCTTGAACTCTGCCTGTAACTTCTAGGCACATCGCTCAGCCCCCCTCGAACTTCTACTCCTCCATTGATACAATGGGGAAGCAATACTGGGTGGCTCTTGCCAAGAGGTGGGTGGTATCCACAACAACGCATGGCAGCGAAGCAGAATCTCAAGGCTGTGAGACTGGCCATCACTCCAGACCGCAAGACTGATGGATGCCTACTACTTGGAGGTCCTTCCTAGATGATGACAAGAGTCTAAGGCTGTGCCCACTCAGCTTTCATAGCAGAGCGCCCAGACTGAGGCTCGGTTCCTTCTATCACGACTTCCTATTTGCACGTGTCCTTCTCCAGCCTGTGGCCATCTCATTATAATCTCTGCCACTAGGAACATGTGTTCTGAAAAAAAAAGGGCATCCAAATTTTTCTGTAGCAAATGTTTGCAGCCTCTATTTCAAGTCCTACAGAAGATGATTTGAGTCTTGTTGTATAATCTGGGACGGAGGAAAGCACACCAGTTAAAACCTCGAAATAGCATCAGTTTGTGAAAATAAAGTAATAACGTTAATGGTAATAATATCAGTTCTTCCAACAGGATTGGATTCTCCTGGGAAACAAATGCCATGAAAAGAGAATTGTCAGAATTATAGAAATGCTTATTTGGTTTAAAGGCTTTTTTAAAATTAACTTTTTTCTTTGCCTTTTATTATTCTTAAAGTAACTCAGATTTGTTGAAAAAGAAAAGAAATGCACGTGGGCAAAATAGAAGAGCAGGAGGAAGAAGAAGAATTAGAAGAGGAAGAGAGGAGAAAGGAGAAGGAGGAAGAGAAAGGAAAGAAGGAGGAAGAGGAGAGAAGAGAGGGAAGGGGAAGGAGGGGAGGGGAATATAGGGGAGAGGAGAAGAGAGAACAAGCATTCATAATTCCTTTGTCCAAAGAGAACTTCTATTAACTCTTTATGGATTTTCTTATATTTTTTACCCTGAAAGCACAATAAAAGTTTACAAGACTGGAATCACATTGTACACAGCATACTGCTATCTGCATTTTTAACTCAACTATATGCTATAAATAACTTCCCATCCTATATTTATTTTGCACCATTATAAAAGGTCGTGTTGTATTCCGTGGCATACATGTTTCATAATCCATAAACATGCTGGAAACTTTTTGGTCGCCATAGCTTTGCACATGTCCTTACTTAGTCCCAGTTCCCTGGCATTTTTTCAAGACATTGCCATTGTGAAAGCGAAATATAACGGCTATAACCAAACCAAAGATCGTTGAACGGAGTTGCAAGTGAGACTTTTCCTTGTAAACTCTCTTGTCTTTTCCACCAGGTTACACGCTCTTTCAGACTGTTGCTTCCACTTGCTGGATTGCACTTGTGAGGTCCTGAGGGTAGTTATGATGCTCTACATGCCTCTTCAACCCCAGTGCCCATCCTAGGGCCCCCAGCACATCGTACACCTCAATGAATAATTATCAAAACACACTAAACACTTCTCGATTCGTGAATAAATGCCCGCTCGTTCTGCAAGTTCCAACTGAAAACCCATCCTCTTTTTCTATGAATAGATAAGTCTGTGTTTCACTCCGCGATAATGCCACCGTATTTTATCCACATCCTTAGGTATTCAAAGCAATGTGTTTTCTGTGTCTGCATATCTTTCTTTCTCTACATATTTCTTCATGTCGAGACACCTAGAAGAGTCTGGCACAAAATAAACTGAATGAACACTGAGAGTTTGGGGTTTTGAAGCCAGCATAGTCATGCACAATTTTGGCTTGTTGAAGAGAATCAAATCAAGTCAAATTGAACGGAATTGAATTGAACCGAAGTGAAAGTTCGAATTTTCTGCAACAGCACTGAAAAGCTACCTCTTTATCTCTAGTTTAAACCTTAATTATCTTACCGAAGTCCAATGATGGATGAGCACAGCATAAACTGTTTCCCCTTTCTCACCTCTCCGAACTGAAAATGCTGACACTTCTTCTGCCCTGTTGATTCTTTTCCTTCTTTCAAAGGATAAGGTCAAACACAGTTTAGTTGTAGTGATTGTATCGATCTTAATTCTCGAGATGCAATTGGATCTTCCCCTGGCAAGCAAGTTGTCATTGACTTTTATTTGGAAGGCGGACATTGACCATGGGATGCTTCAGAAAAGCCAAGACAGTATTTCAATGTGACCAGCCCAGTGAGCTGAAATTTTTTTACCCAGCAGAGCCAACCCTCATCATCTTATTGGATGGGCTGTTTTATGTCCCTTCCCAAAGAGTTTTATACAAACATGGATTTGAACAGTAAGCAAAGGACTATTAAATAAATATGTGTGTCCTCATTTTATAGAGAGGAAAACCAAGGCTCAGCAAGAATAAGGAATCAACTGACAATAGCAGAGCTGGTAAGAGTCTGGTGTCAAACCCTTGCTCTCTCTGCTTTATCTGGCTGCTATATGATTTGGCTTCTGTGAAAGGAAGCTGCTCATAGACACTTTTCTAAGCAGTATCTCAGCTGATGCTCGCATCCCCTCAGCTGCTGACCGTACTGACGGCTGACGTTCACATCTGAGTCCTTCCCCACAACCTTTGGCACAGGTATATGCTCCCTCACCTTGTGTCTGTGACACTGCTCTCTCACAGCGACAGCCACATCTCAAAACTGGGGATGTAGGGGACACGATGCCCAGCTGCCACCTAGATTTAAGACAATTCTGAAGGGCCATCCCAACTACCAAACTCCCTATGAAATCATCTGAGGTCTCTATCATAAGTGCCCTAACTTCCCTCTGACCTCACTCCCTGATTAATGTGACTCCCCAAAATACTCCTCAATAAACTCCCTATACATAAATCTTTATCTCAAAAGTATCTCCCAGGGAACACAAACTGAGACAGAGCTAGGAGTGGTCTAAAGCAACGGGCCCCAACCTCTTGGGCACCAGGGACCAGTGCTTCTGTGAGAATTGAATGCCTGATGATGTGAGGTGGAGCTGAGGTGGTGATGCCAGCTCTGAGGAGCAGTTGCAAATACAGATGAAGCCTGGCTCGCTTGCCCGCCACTCACTTCCTGCTATGTGGCACGGTTCCTAACAGGCCACAGACTGGTACCAGTCTGCAGTCCAGGGTTTGGGGACCCCTGGTATGAAAAACAGATTCTAAAATGGGATTGTCAAGCTGGATCCCTTGCCAGCTGGTTGGCAATGAGGACTTCATCGCAAGTGTACAATAAGTACTAATGGCCACAGGCATATTGTAGCTGTAGTTGTTACGATATTCGCTGGGGGAGAACTGAGACGGGATGTCGGTGGATGGGACTAAACTAGCAGAGGCAACATCTCAAGTGCTGCAGATGTTTAGGAAAAGCAATAATTACAAGGACTATGGAAGGGAATGGCTTCTGCTGGGGGATACATTAGAAAAGTACAATGAAAAGCTGATGATGCTCAATCACAGATTGAAGGACAAGTGCAAAGCCCAGGGGGCCTCCTTGGCAGCGTTCAGACTCCTCATATTCTGCAGCCAGAGGACGGGGAAAGAAATGAAGAATCAGACTCGAGATGTAAGTAGAAGGATAACAGAGTTCAGAGAAATTGGAATTCTCAATCCCAGCAAGTCCGCTCCGCCTGACAAGAGCCCAGATTAGAAGGGAGTGAGGCCCCACAAGGAGGGATGGAGAGGTTGGTGTCAGCGTCATCAGAAATCTTAAATGTGCGGATTTTCCTGACCGTGTTGATCTGGAGAAATGATCCATTCCTCTAATGTGAAAGCCTAGTTCTCCTCCACTCGCCTTAAAATGATACGAGGTCTTTGTCTTGAAAAATAACATGAGCCCACCCCCTACTCCCAGTTCTGTCTCCATCTCCTTGCCTGCCCACCAGATCAATAGCAGTTTCTGGCACGGCATTTACAGGACTGGATTATGAGGGTACGGGATCGAGGTGGGTGTAGGAAAAACATATAGTTAGATAAAGGGAATTCTGTTGATATGGGAACCAATTCTGTGATACAGAACTTTGCCAGGATTACAGTAAATCTCAGGGCCCAGGGTAGATTCTCATCTTCCTATATGAGCATATGAGAGGCCACATGTCACTGAGAAGGTAAAAGTTATTGCAGTTTTTCAAAGTATTGATTAAATAATGAAGATTTGCACTATAAAATAAGGCATTACATGTCTGTATAGTAAGAGAAAATTCAAATGGCTACATAGTAGGAAGGCCAAGTATGGACCAAGAAATCAGCCAAGAGAAAACTGAAACCATCCTACAGACACAGAATTCTCAAAGGTAACATACATTTTGAAGAAGCAATACGATGCTTACACTCTTAACAGTCAAGTTCAGATCAGAGAAGACAATAACAATCCAGTAAAAATTCCCAGAGTGGTTTAGTAGGTGAAAGAAATTTTCTTTACCTGACATTTAAAAGAAGTCAATTTAATAACCAGGAAGCTTTGTTTGTTTGTTGCTTGTAACCTTTGACCAAACTTGTATGTTTGCAACTACATTAAGAAGTTAAAAAGCAATTAGCTAATTAATTAATTATGTTATTGGACAAATATAGAAATAAAGATTGCAAAAAGAAGCAAGCTGAACAGATACTTTGACCCAGCAATGTCACTTCTGGAAATGTAACTACAAATATCGTATAGATATCTATGCTCTTGTATGCAAACCTGCACACTCAAAGATATTCACCGTTCCATTGTTTGCATGGGGAAAAAGAATAAAACAACATAAATCAAAGGGACTAATAAAGTATGCCACATTACCATGATGGTATACCAGCTAAGCATTCTTGTTAAAAATGAGTTGTTAAGTTAGATCATTGCTTGGGCTGATAGCATCAAGATGTAGTTTTAAGTGGAAAAAAGAAGTGCAGAACTATGTACCATTCTGCCTCAATTTCATTTCAAGTTAATATGTACATGTTTTTGCATGAATTTACATAGAAAAATACTGGAAGAATAAAAAATAAACATTAATGCTGACTTCTCCAGTGGAGGAGGGAAAGAAGGGGTCTACATGTCCTGAATGAAAGAAAGATTCATTCTAACTTTTAGAATTTTGTGGCATTTGTGCTTTGTTTCATCCTGTTCATTTATTGGGTTATTTTTTAAATAATAGAAAGGATTGTGTTTTAGAAAAAAGAAAATAAAGCAACTCAAATCAGTTTTAAATAGTAAAATAGAATTTTGAATAGCATAGGGAAGTAACTCGCGTGGCTGAGCAAGGTGAGCAAGGCCTAGCAAATTGGCCCTGAAATTAAAACTCATTACAAGGAATCAAGTAGCCAGCAGTCACTGACCTTGACAGACAAACATCAACTGCAAAAAAACACTGGTCCTAAGCCTGATGACTGGGACTGCAGGATGAAACAGGAGAACATTTTGAGCATATCCCCATAACAATGCCTGATCGCTCGCGCACGCACACACACATAAAGATCTAGTCACTCTCTGCCCTCATAACACACCGTCTCAATCTCAAGACATAATATTGACCATTGACTTGGTTTTTCTCTTTTTTTATTTATTATGATGACATTGATTAATGAAATCCAATAAGTTTCAAGGACACAATTCAACAGTATGTCATACATATATTGCATCGGGTGTTCACTGCCCATAATTAGATTTCTTTCTGTCACCATATATTTGACCCCTTTTATTCCATTTACCTTCTGATAACCCCTAGTCTATTGTCCATGTCCATGAGTCTCTGTTTGTTTTTGACTGATTTTTAAATTTCTACATAGGCATCTGAAATGGGAAAATACATCTCTCTTTTTTTATCTTCAAAAAGAGAGATGAGCATTGGCAATTGTTAAGAATTTCAGGAAGTGATGGTATGAATGGCATGTTCAAGCTTTCAATTATAACAAAAAATGGAATTTGAAAAGGGTTACTATTTCCCAGAACCAACTGAATTTACCTGTGCTATACTTAATGTTTAAGTCCCCAACCAAGGCAAATGCAATATAGTGGAAATGCCCGCAAATTTGGGGTCAGAAGAGTTACATTCAGGCCTCAGGTGTGAAATGTTTAGTTGTTACTTAAATTTTAGGCCTTGATTATTTTCATCTACCAAAAAAAAGTGAAAGATGATTATAAAATTTCACAGGTAACTTAGGTATTAATTGGAAAGCAAAGGAGTCCAATATCCTTATCCGCTTACAAAATAAGACAGACCACACAGGTGTACACATATTCACAAACACACTTTTGATACAATTTCTAGAATGTTATTAAACTTCATAAAACCTATTCATAGACTGGATGAAAATATCTATCTAACATTATATCAACTGTTTTCATGGAAATGCAACATCAATGTCTGATCAGAACAACATATTAAATCTCTCCCCGCTCCCTGTTGCAAAGACATACTTCATAAACTCATTTCTTTCCCCCAAAGGATCAATAATCACCCCCATTTTAGATGCCCACATAACAGCTGGTGATAATGACAACTTCTATTTTTGAGGGATTATCTATAATTCTTCATAAATTGTCTTCCCTATACACCTGGCTAGTAAAGTAGAGCCTGGATTTGAACCCAAGTATGTGCAACTAAAAATCCTATTTCTTTTCACTGCTTCATTTGGACAGGTCTGAATGCTGATCAATTTCCTGGCACCTCTCACATGTTTGCACACAGACCCCAAGAGTCCTAACCATATAGTTAATAACATTTTAATATGTTCCTTCTCTTTTGAATCAAACTGTTGAGAGAGAAGACCTGATAGAAGCCTCCTGGAGGAACGTTAAAAGAGTGAGTGCTCTTTCTCCATTACGGGCCTTCACTTAAATATCCATCTTATGGGATATTTGTTCCTCTAGCCATCTTTCACTCAGTATTCCTATCAGCCACAGGGCAATTACTCACGAAAACATTTTTTTAAATCTTCTCTTACATTTCTTTATGATGACATTAAGCTTCACAGACTAGCATCTCCTATCATATTTATATTATTTATCACACACCAAACCTGATTTTTTTCCCCTTGAGTTTTACTAAGTGATATGGATGCCCAATTTTCAAAGAAAAAAAATTCATGACACTCTTTCTAATCTTTAACGTATCATAAGGCCATACTTTCTTCATGCTAGGTCCTGTCTTCCAATGCCCTCTCTCTCCACCCGCCCTCCATACATTCTGCTAACTATCCAACTTCTATCCAACTAAAATGAGCCTCAGTGAAAAATCTCATGAGGACCACTTTTTGTAGACTCTTTTACCTACAATAAAAGTAGCTCCCCTTTTTTTCATTGAGTGGAAGAAATTATTATAGCTAATCATAAGGGATGAGAAGAGAACCAAGAGCTGGTTGTACTTCGTACATGACAAAGGCAGCTATGGACTTTGAACTCTTGTCACAGCCCCTGAAAGCCCAAGTTTTTCATATTTAGAAAGACGTGTGTAGGTAAAGGTAAAAGTTATGGATTAGCACTTGGTTCAATTTCTTCTTGCCCTGATGCGTCCAATGTGTTTGCATGTTGGAAAATCACCAAGCATTCTTCCCCTCCTAAAAATATGCTCTCTATATACACTTTCCTCTTTTGTTTCTGAAAGCATGTGCCAAAGCACAGTCCAAAATTTATGTGAGAAGTGTATCACTGGTGGTTTTTTTTTTAGCTTTGGCGATTAGAGTTAACGAATGTTTGATATGTGCATACTATATGAAGGTATAGAAGTAGTGCATTTTATGATATATATACTATGATATATATATGTTATATATTATATATATTATGATATATATTATGATATATTATGATACATATATCTCATATTATGATATATATAATATATATTATGTATAATATATATAATATGATATATATATCATATTATAATGGGGTAGCTTACAACAAATACATGCACATACACGTGAACACATATACACTTACTCATGTGCTGGCTCAATTTTTATCTACTTTCCTCCAATTACCACCTGCATCAGAATCACCTGAACTCCCAGAGTCCCAGGATTCACCCCTAAATGATTCTCATCCAGTAGGTGAAGGAGAGTCAGGAATCTATGCTATTGATTTCCCAGATTTGTGTTTCAGGTGCCTGTTAAAGCAGTATTCATAACCCTGGCTAATATTAGAATCACCCAAAGTTTCAAAAATACCATCTTTGGGCTCCATCTGCAAACATCTGATGTAACTAGTCTGGGGTAGGACCAGAACATGAATATTCTAAAATTCTGCATTGAAATTTGAGATCCACTCTCATCATGTTTCTCTACTCCTGGCCTGTCTGGAAAATGATGCATAAAAATGTTTAGAAGAATCCAGACAAATCAATTTAAAGCTGTTGAGCTTCCAGGTGTCCAGGTGGTCAATTAGGACAATAAGCCGAATGGAAAGTAACAATCAAACCTTTATTTACTCAATGTAGCAATACAGATAAGAGGTAGAAAAAGAGGGACTGGCTCCCCAGTGCTCCATTTCCCCACAGAATGGCACTAGGTGAGGGTCAGGTGGATGAAGCACAGATGGATGATGCTCTGAATAAAAGTCTCCTACCTCTGTATGAAAGTGCAGGCCAGGTAGATAGAAGGGAAGGGCTAGAGACAGAGGTGATAAGTCGAAGTGGAGAAAAGTGACTCAACCACAGTCCTCAATAAAGAGGCCTCTGAATGAAAATGCCCACCTAGGAATGCAGACATGCATTTATGAGCATCCTTGGCCCAGGGGTATCCTGGTCCTTGACTGCATCTTCCTCCAGAAAACAGTTATACAAATCTGGGTTAAGGGGGGCAGCTCTTTCCCCTGGGGCCTGCCAGAAAAGGCCTTGTAATGGCCCATGGTCAGCCTGAAAGATCATGAATGTGGGATTTTGGCCTGCAGTTGTACTCCCCAAAATCATCTATCATTCCTATAACTATGTTGGATACTCTGAGTCAATTTGTACACCCTGGATTCTCTAAGCACCTCTGTTCTGAAAAGCTAGCTGGCTCCTGACCATTGTGAATCAGGCAAGGTTAGTCATCAGTGATCCACCTTGACACCTTGACTGCCATCGGATCCCCTTCACTGTATGCTTCCTTAGACATCTGAGATTCTTGGCTCCTAGAGCCACTTCAAGTCCTCCTCTGGATTTTTATCAGTTAAAAATGACAGTAAAAACAATTTAAACTAGCTTAAATCATAAAGAAAGTTTTCATTCCAAGGAACTAGAGTCAGACTAGAAGGAAGGCTAACGGTAAGCATGGTCAGATATATGTCATCAGGAATCTTTCTAGTTTTCTCCTATTCTACTTTCCATCATGGGGATGTCATCCTCAGGAGGCTCTTTGTACAAAGCATTAAAGAGAGCCACCAGCATCCACAGGCTCAACCTTGCTCACAGCTAGCATTCTGAGAGAAGAATGCTGCTCTTTATCGACCAGTGGCCACAGCAAACTTGAGCAAAGACTACAGTTGGCTCCTCTAGGGTCATGTGTTCATCCCTGGACCAATTATCAGGCCAAGAAGATGAGAGCCACAAGATGATCAGCCCCACCAGAAATACATGGAGAGAGAGAAGAGAGTTCCCAGAAGCAAGAAATACTTTCTGGCAAAGTATGTAAAAAGGAACAATGAAACTATATGCTATTAAAACTTGAGGTGAGGAAATAATTTTGAAAACCTGTTTTAAAAAACATGTTGTGTTTGCAGATCACGTGTTTTTTTAGAGCACAAACCACTTCAAAAAAAAGTGTTTCCAGAATATCTTGTAAAATATAATCCAGAATATCTTAACAGGAATCAAGTCATTAACCCAAAACAGACATAAGAGGAAAGGGGAGTTTCTTACTGGAGAAAGACTGTAGAAAAGCCCCAGGCTCTGGACCTGGCATTTTGAAGAGATCATCTTAGTGAAGCCTCAGAACCTCCATCAGGCAAAATGAGAAAACGGGGATCCGACAAGATAAAGCATCTGCCCAAGAACCCAGAACCAGTAAGTGACAGAACCGGTCTTGCACCCAAGTCCATTATCTCATGAAAACACTAAGCTTTCCTTATTGTGATGAGCTGGCTATATTTCCACAACACGATTACTTAGATCATCTCATTTGATCTTCATAACAGCCAGTGAGGAAAATACGGCAGGTGTTTATTATAGCTATTTGACAGTACTTCCCTGAGGCCAGTCCCTAGAGATATACTTGTGGGTCCAGCCATCAGGAAAGGATAAAGGCATCCACAAGGAATTTCTGGTGCTTCTGAACATCACACCGGCCATTCAAGAAAGAGGGCAGTGACATTCCTGACTCTAGTGGCATCTTCCAGGGAGAAATAACACGCTCCCTCATTCCCCTCTCCCCTCCCATAGAATCTCCCTGGAGGACACCAAGAACCCTGAATCCACCTTGGGGATGTTTGCATCCCTAGTTAATCACAATGAGGAGTGTTCGAGTTACCTATAAAACCAAATAAATCTGATCTGCTTTAAGAAATGGCACTTGGTGCTTAAATTTTGTTTCCAGTCATCAAGGAAGAGAGAGTAGGTGATCTCCTGATGGGAAGAATTTAGTCTTTTGAGTCAGATAGGTCGTGATCTGAATCCTGTCTCATATAGTTTTCCGCACATAGTAGGTATATGTTAAGTATGTTTTCTTCCTCATCGGGACAGTTCAGTTCAAACGCGATGGAAGAACACTTGAAGTAGAAGCCAGAAATTTTATTTACCAACCCTGCTTCTGCCACTGAGTTCCTCTGTGACCTCTGTTAAGCCTCAACGTTCCTTGGTGTCCTCATGGTCCAAGTAGGAATAATGGCAGTCTAGCTTACAGACTATTGTGAAGATTAAATAAATGAATGTTCATGAATTCATTGTGAAAAACATAAAGAGCTGCCCAAATATTAGGGTCACCGTGAGCCACAGCCCTCATCAATAATCTCTGGGACAGCCTTGAGGGAGCAAGAACGCTGGCAGAAAGAATGCAAAACGGCTATTTCCTTTTGCAAGGTCACTGCTGCAGGCATGGACAAGCCTGACGACCACGGAGGTCGAACACCAGGAAAATCCTTTATGCGACAGAAGATTTTTGTCAGCAGCGCTGAGCGGAATGCCAAGTCCCGGAGAGTTCCTTAAAAGCATCGTTAACCTCCTGATCAACGTGTTGAAGCCAGTTAGCAAAGCTTTCGCTAACCAGAACCTCCTGGAAGTCTAGACTCGGATGATAACCTCGGAAGTCACCCGTCCTAATGCTTCGTTTTCCCATCAAGGAAACTGAGGCCCAGAGCCACAGCTGATTTCCAATCCACTCTTCCCTCTACTCTGCCAAATACTTCCTTGCGATATAAACTAAGAATGAAAAACTCTCAAAATCCCAAAACACCTCAACTTCAGTAGCATCATTACCGCCCAGAGCCCTTTAAACTTGAACCCCAGTGGGACTTGAACCTCCACAGGATCTGGAAATTGAGGGGAAAAAAAAAACCTGGGCGGGATTTATAAACACGAGTGTGGTCTTTGAGACGCTTCTGATGAAAGTCGCCACAGAAACACCCAACTTTTCATGAAATAACTGAAAGAAAGAAAGGGGTTCGCATCTTACAGCTTGCAAGGCTTCCATTAAATTTCCAAGCGGCCCCGTTTAGTTAAAAGACTTTGGGCTTTTCTGAAATGACGAATTCCAGAGTTTTAGCTTTCCTGTGGTAATTTTAATGTGACCCTGTAAACTTTTTCCCTCTGGGCCCGAAGTAGGGTTTTGTCACAGAAGAGGTGGCAGAAGAACAAGGGAGCTCCTGGCATGTGGGTCTGGACTCAGGAGGTGGGACCCCCCCCTTTTTCTCTATTCGATGGAACACTGTGATCTTGTTAGAATATTAAGTTGTGTTCCCACAAACAAGCGACTGTAACTCACAGAGGGAACGCTCACAGACACATGTGTGTGGAACACGTGAAAACACAAACGGCTCGTGTCAGCCTGGAGCTGAGTCCTCTCTTCCTACCTGCAAAGCAGACAAGTAAAGCAGCTCCTAACCAGCCTCGGACCCGGTGAAGAATTAGAAACCATGCCCCAAGCTTCCATGAGTGAAGTACCCTTAGATATCCTCTATTATAGTTTGAGCTGTAGCTCCCCAAAAAGATATGTTCAAAATCTCCTAATGGATTAAGCACCTCAGTATAAAACCTGAAACAACGAATTGCATAGAAGAAGATGTAGGAACTAAACTCAAGGACCTTGGACTTAAAGAGGATTTTTATGAATTTGACCTCAAAGGCAAGGGAGGTAAAAGCAAAAATAAATGAATGGGACTACATCAAACTAGAAAGCTTCTGCTCAGCAAAAGAAACTGTCAGCAAGGTAGAGGGACAACCATCCAAGTGGGAAAATACATTTGCAAAGCAATGCCTTCAGTAAGGGCCTAATATCCAAAATATATAAAGAACTCATATGACTCAATAACAACATAAACAAGTGAACGATCCAATCAAAAAATGGGCAGAGGACCTGAACAGACACTTCTCCCAGGAAGACATACAAATGGCCAACAAACACATGAAAAGATGCTCGTCATCGTTAGCTATTAGGGAAATGCAAATCAAAACCACAATGAGATACTTTCTCACACCTGTTAGAATAGCTGTCGTCAACAGGACAAGTAATAACAAGTGCTGGAGAGGATGCAGAGAAAAAGGAACCTTCATACATCTCTGGTGGGACTGCAAATTGGTACAGACACTATGGAAAACAGTATGGAGGTTCCTCAAAAAACTAAGAATTCATCTGCCATATATGATCCAGCAATCCTTCTACTGGGTTTTTACCCCACATACTTGAAAACGAATATCCAAAAAGACATTTGCACACCAATGTTCACAGCAGCATTATGCACAGTGTCCAGAATATGGAAGCAACCGAAGTGTCCTACAATAGATGACTGGCTAAAGAAGCTGTGGTACATATATATAATGGAATATTACTCAGCCATACAAAGAGATGAAATACTGCCTTTTGCAACAACATGGATGGACCTCGAGATAATCATGCTAAGCGAAATAAGACAGACAGAAAAAGCTGAAAATCACATGATATCACTTATATGTGAGATATAAACCTAAAAGCAACAAATGAACAGGACAGACAAACAGAGACTCAGGGACATGGACAATGGACGAGTGGTTACCAGAGGGAGGAAGTAGATGGGGTAAAAGGGGTCAAATACGTGGTGACAGAAAGAAATCTAACTATGGGCAGTGAATACACAATATACATATTTGCCTTCCTGTTAAATTGTACAGCTGCAACTTACTGGATTTCATTAACCGATGTCACCATAAAAATAAATACATAAAAAGGTAAAAGAAGGAAAACAAAATGTCCCGACCCCCAGGACATCATGTGGTCTGATTTGGAACCAGGGTTTTCACTGAAGTCACTAGCTGAGACAAGGCCAAGCTGGAGTAGCGTAGGTCCTGAATTCAACCTGACTGGTCCTCACACAGACGCAGAGACGCACAAGCAACACAACGGGTAACAACGGAGGCAGAGTCGAGGGGAACTCCAGTGCAAGCCAAACGAGGCCAAGACTGCTGGCGACCCCAGAAGCTAAGAGACAGGCATGGAACAGACTCCCCACTAGAGCCTTCAGAGGGGCCATAGCCCTGCTGATGCCTTGATCTCGGACTTCCGGTCCCCAGAACTGAGAGGGAATAAATGTTTGCTATTTTAAGTGACTCGGTGTGCGGTGCTTTGTTAGGAAAGCCCCAGAAGATGAATGAATACACCTTCCAACACCCAGGAGGACAAAACGCCAGGCCTGGGACACAAATATTAAAAGCAAGGAGCATTTGGGGGGCTCCCTCACCCCCACCCTCTCCCACCCCCAGCAGGCTGGGTGCGTGAACTCAGGTTTGAGAAATGGTCCCTCCTGAGATGCAGCTGTGGAGAAAGAGCAAGGCAGGAAGGCCACCTTTATTCCTGACCTGGCATCATTAAAATAATTAGCAAATTTCCACAAGGTGCTTCCGGAAGGTGATTCAGGCCCCGCTGCCGTCCAGCCAGCCCGCTAATGCATCACCGCCGAGGAAGCGGCTGTGTTGATGAGCAGATATTACTCTAAATCGTTCTCCACAGCACGGAACACCTTTTCTGCTCCAGGCGCATCCTTACTTGGCTCACAGAGAACACACTCAGGTGTGGAACAAAGGTCACATCGGCCGGAGTATCTGGATGTGACACCTCTGAGCCGGTTCCAAAGGCCAGGGCAGCAGGGGCGGGCAGCCTGGGATGAGGGTCACAGAGCATCCCAGACACGGGCTGTTATCTAGCTCCTTATCAAGTTCCAACACCTGAAGCCTCTCATTCCTTAATTTAAATCCAAGGATGCTTTAGTTCATGTATATATGAAAGGGGTCATCTCAGGGATACCACTTTAATTTTCATGGTCAATTACTTATTAAAGAGATAAATGTTGACCTTGAACATGAAAACAAGACAGGCAGGGTCACTGATGGTCTTTGCCACTGTTTGTGGACCCCCTTGTCGTTCCAGACACCACGCTGAACTCTTCAGTTGTATTGTGTTTTATTCCTTGCCTCAGCAGACATCACTCATCAACGCTGATTCTCCTCTTTGGGCACGGATGAGGCCTGGGACCCCCTCACCAGCCCAGGGCTCCGTGCATGTGTGATTCATGGACAAGAGAAAGAGAAACTTCCCTGTTATTCCCATGCTGGGGTCCAAGTTCACGGAGGGGGCTTAATTGGTTGTGTAGTTGTCCAGCAAAGCCCATGGCATAGAGGCGTCTGCTCTCTGACCAGTCTGTGTGCCACTCAGAGATGGCCAGGCGCTCCCCTGGCGTTAAGTAGATTCGGGCCCCCACCTTGAAGCCTTCAGTCTGGTTTGTCGCCCCGAGATCCTGACCCAATCTGCCACACTACCCAGTTCGTGTTCATTTGCCAGTAAGAGTGTCAGAATAGTTCCTGTCTCTTTTATTTTTTCACCCTTTTTAAAAATTATTCATATTATTTTTATGGACGTATTGACATCAGTAAAACGCTCCCATCACAGGTGTTCAGTCGGACGCATGTGATGGGATGCGTGTCCCATCGCAGGTGTTCGGTCAGATGCGTGGAGCTCGCCACTGTGTGACCATCCCCAGCAAGGCACAATGCGTTTTTCGCGCCTTGCCGAGTTATCTCTGTTGTGGAACAGTGCTCGTCACGATGACAAGCCGGCAGAAAGGCATGTGCTGCCTCACTGCGTATGGGATCAGCTGCCCAGCTGCTGTGTTAAGCTGCACATGGACAAGGGACTCCCCCAACCCCAGCTGTCCCCTCAAACAGCACCTCGTGACTTTCCATCTACAACAAAGAACACTCCATTCTATTTCTGTCACTGAACTTCCGAGCTTTATCTCCCCAGGCTCTGTGGACCTTCTACAGGTTTCTTATCTGTCCTCATATCCCAGACCCTCCACTTATCTTATTTATTGATTACCTTACTTATTGAAGTACCACTTTTTCACACTACACCGTGTAAGTCCTTTCACGGTGTTGCACGGTAATCTTGTAGATTGGGTATCTGGTGGGAGGACTCTCAACTCAGGAGGTTGTGGCAGGTGCAGTGCCCGGGACCCGCTGTAATATTTTTTTGCATCTCACCCCTTGTAATATCCCATATTGTTAGATTATATGACTGAAAATCCACCTGCTTCTCTACCTATGGGACATGCGATAAGCCCCGCATAGCTCCTCTGTACTGCTCCAAATGTGTTATCAAATTGATCAGCCCCCGAGAAAGGAGGAATGTTTGTTAGGAACGCAACAGAGTCATGAACCAGCTCCCACTAATCCTAAGGCAGAGTCATTTTGCCAGATGATGGAGGACGCGCCGGGTTCCGTTGTTCTCAGTATTCATCAATCTCTGGGCCCACGCTGCTGAAAAATCAAACATCTCCAGCTATTTCCATGTATTAGCCGGCGGTGACCTCGACGGCGTAACTGTGAAAAGCATCCAACCTGAAGAGAAGAACCGGGCGGCCCCGTTCCTGTCCCCTTCGCCACGACCCACACTGGGGTGCTTCAGACCCTTGTGGCTTCTCAACAGCCTCCTGACTGGTCCCCTGCTGCCCACCCCGCCCACCTCCATCCTCCCAACCACTGATGATGGGATCGTTCTCCATCATTCTCTGATCCAGCGGCTTCCTGTGTAGCTCTGCAGCGGCTTCTCCATGGCTGCAGGGTGACTGATGGCCACACCCCAGCCTGCGGCTCAAGGACCTCCGAGGAGCACCCCACCTCTCCCCGCCTCCTCTGTCCCTCTCCTACCTTCCCTCCCAAGTGTTCCCTTCTGCCCTCTGCAGCCCGCGCCCAGGGCAAGTTCACCCAGACACCCCTACATCTGCAACTGCTCTTTCTCCTCTCTGTCTAGTTAATTCTCCGTGAATTTGCTTAGATGGCATCTCCTCTGAAGCTCTTCCCAGACACTTCCGAATCACTAGTGTGTCCTCCTCTGCGCCCCGTAACCCTCTGTCTTAGTCTCTTAAGTGTTCCTGCATCTCCCCAGCTCCAAGGGCACTGTTCACACTGAACACAGTAGGAGTGGGGCTCCCAGGAACTGTACAACATGAAGACCCCTGAGTCAGCGGTTTTTTTGTCTACCCCGCCCCCAACCCCTCACCCGCCATTGCAAGCCTTCTACTTGCAGCCATGAGTACACCTCCTTTCCACGGGCTCCCTCTGCCTGTAAGTCCCCAGTCATCTTCCAGGCATCCCCATCTTTTTTATCCTATTTACTCCATCAGACTAACCCCTTTTACAGACCCTATGCTATGGGATTTGAAATTGTTCATTTTCCAAATAGTTCTCAAGTTCCACTGGGGTCATTTCTGACAAGGACAGGCAGCACCTTTCCCCACGTAGCCCAATTCTCAAAACTCCATCCTGGCCAGGGGCCCAGGCCTCAGTTCACTGAGCAGAAGAAGTCAACCACATAGCGGCCACTCAGGAGGGGTCTGAGACCCTCCCCTTCAGTATCAGCATTAGTTTCTCAAAGACAGAGTAGGGTGCGTGCCTTTCACTTCTTTAAAGCTTTTCTCTCCCCCCAAACTGGCTAAATCATAAGGTATACAAAGTAAATACTCATCTGATGCTTTTTTAGGTGAATGCATTTATCAATTAATAATTCTGAGCCAAGAAACATTGTTTATCGTTAGCTGAGAAACACGCCTTCTTAAAATAATAAACCGAAATTAAACCAGAAAACCTCCTTTGAAACATGAGGAACCTATGAGCTATTTTGTTGATTTTATTACTGTATCTTTTCTGCATTCCTGAGCAGAGATGCTCACCAAGAACTCGGAAGGGTGAATTACATAAATGCTCGCTCTGGTACCTATTACTATGAGACAATCGTTCTAACAGGGAGCATCCTTCTCTGTGGCTCAGATAATTTTCCTGAGGCTGAGGGTTGCAGATTCGCAGTTGATTCCCAAAGACACAAAGATCACAAAGTCTCCCAAAAATCACATCATAAAAGCAGATGGACCCTAGCAGAGGGAAGACTGGGAATGGTGGCTCGAGAGAGGCTGGGGTCCTGTTTTCTGAAGGTAGCAGAACGCCTTTCTCTGCTGTCGACCTTGGTCCTGCAGCAACCTTGAGTCTGCTGCTTTCTAGGACAGCCCCTAGCCCTGGAGAATCCATCTGCCTGGCTGAATTTTCCTTCATTTAAAAAAAAAAAATCAACTTTCTCTTTTGAAGCCTCTCATGGCCGAGTGAAATCATTCGTCTATTGCGTGGGAGTTCACGCTCTGCCGGGTAATTATAGGTGGCGGAGACGTCTTGCCCGTGGGTCTGTGTTTGGACAAATTCCAGATCATATCCCATCCTTAATCCCTCATCATACATCAGTTCTTCTGGCCTTTTAATCACTCTTGTTGCTGTGTGTTCTAAACGGGTTGCTGGGCAATAAATCAATTAGGAAATGTTTGCAAAGTGCTTTAAAAGATAAAAAAAAAGAAAAGAAAAGTGTGGGTAAGTGTGGCACATCACAGAAACGGGGCAGTGAACCTCAACGTGAGCCTGGCTTTGCAGGGGTGGCCTCTGCGGGCACGGGGGCTCGACGCTGATGCATTTCACAGTGATCTTACTGGAGTAGATTGGTTCATTTCTCCCTCTGATATTTCTCTTATTTCTTCAAAGTGAAACCAAATCATATTTCCTTGAGATATTTGTTTGGGTTGAAGGGTAAGGAGATTATATTTGGATATGAGAACTTTCTGAAGGCTAACGAAGAAGACAAAGAAATGATCCCCAGAAGGAGACTGTGGTTATTTTATCACTGGAGAGCTTCAGGACAATAAACCAATAAGACAAAAGAAGAAAAAAAAGTATTCCTGAATTAAGACCACAGATAACAAATAGACTTCAAGTTAAATTGAATTCTGATCAATTCTGATCAATTGGTAGAAGCTGCCTGTAAATATGGTTTTAAAAGAACATAGAGGTCATGTCCAGTGAAGTTTCACCAGACAGGCATCTTTCTCCTCTAAAAGTTTCCAGGTGTTGATTAAAACAACCTCACGGGATGCTCCACACTCCATGTGGGCCACGTGGCCTATACACTGACATACACTGCATGGCTACTACTCTGTGTAGAGACTCGTGCAAACTCTTGGAGGCGGTGAGAACAAAATGCATTACACTTGTTTCATACCTTAAGTTTACAGACGTTTACATCTATGCTTTTTTATTTTATACTCCTTTCATTTTTCAACACAGTTGTCTGTTTCGTGCATACTAGGGGCCAGGCAGTCTACTATACACTGGATGTGACTGGTCAACCAAAAATAAAATACAGTGCTTGCCTTCGTGAAGTTTACATTCTTATGGAGACTAGGAGGAAAGCGGTAGGTATATACTTCAAAGATGAGATAACTGATGCTCAGATAACATGTAATACGGACACAGAAAAATGGAAGCACCAGGGCTTTAACCAAAAGCTCCCAGGATAATTCCTCTCTTTGCTTAGTCCTGGGCTTCTGTTCCTTGTTTTTTTGTTTGTTTGTTTGTTTGTTTGTTTGTTTTTATGTAGTCCCTGGTTCTAGAGCTGCAGGGTCTTGAATCCACTAACTGCTCTGATGGCCCTGAGGACCACTTGTCTCCTGACGATGCTGACCTTCAAGGGCCCCGTCTGATGCCACCAGGGCTTCCCCGATGATGCCCTCATTCCCCAGGACCTGACGTCTCCTTCGGAGAATGGTCCCCTGGCTCTGGAATGGAGAAGAGGGCATCGCGGCACTGTGAGGTCAAGCCAGACCTCAGACAGCAGAGAAGGGCCGAGGTGAGGAGGACGGGAAAGGCACTGGAGGGGGTGGAAGGGTAAGGAGGAAAGATGGCACCAGCTTCATTGTGAAAGCAGAAAACCAGAGGACAAGTAAGCAATTTCAGAGAACAATGAGTACATAGGTTTGGTTCATCTGAAGAAAAAAAAACAAAATACTTGCTTAGCACCCCCATGCCATGGGCACTGAAAAATTATTTCATTTAGCCTTCGCAACAACGGTATAAGCAAGGGAGGCAAACGTTTTTCCTCACTATGGATCGGGCCATGAATGGCTGTTGCTGTGAAGTCATGTGCCCAAGGGGATGGACCAGTAAGTGGCAGGGCCAGGATTCGTGCCCAGGTGTTCCCATCTCCATATCCAGAGCCCCTTCTGCTCTGGATATGGAGCATTCACGGTGAAGTATGCCAGGCGCTCAATGCACAAGAGAGTTTTCCTTGTGGAAAGAGTGAAAGCCGACATCAAACCCAGGCTGGAGGGGAGAAAGACAGACTGTCTTTGCCAACCTGACAATGTCATTGTCATCTATTCTTGCCAGACAGGTGATGCGTTCAGGGAAAGATGGAAGACAACCCTTTATGAACAAATTCAAGCATTTCGTCTGCCACAGAAAGGAGTCCCCTGACTGTTTCCAGTTGGAGGAATGCTAAAAACCTAGAGATGGATGACTCACAGGTCCTCCATTTTCTCCTGCTGCCTTTTTTTCTACAGCCATTTCTCTTCCTGCCCCTTGGGCTCTTGCTGAAGACACAGCTGGTTGGCTTCGCAGTCTTGGCTCCCTCTCCCTCATCCTTCCTACAGAACTTCAACTTCACCCCTTCCCATCCACCCTCCTCTGGAAGGCCCTCTGTGTATCAGAGGAAGCAAGATGTGCCCCCAACCTCAGCAGGTGACGACCGCGTAACCTAAGTGGTCATGGCAGTCCCATTTCCCATATGGACTTAGGCATGAGCATGTGATGCAACTGAGCGAATGAGACATGAGAATGAGTCTGCTAGGAAGCTTCTGGAAGAGGGTCCTTCAATCTTAAAGTGACACAAAGAAGAAATGGTCTCTACTTGTTCTGGATATTTTCTATCTGTGATGTCTGGACCTTGGCAGCCACATTACAGACAGGAGGCGAAGTACTGATGATCTTAACCAACTTGACCACTGTTGCTCTTGCCTGCTCTTCTCTGACATGTGACATGCTGAGAGAAAGATGCTGATTCACTGTGCATGACCAAGGGTTTCTTTGGGGCTTTTTGACAAATAAGAGGTTCTGAACACAGAATATGGGCCATGGGAAGATAGGACAGAAGAAAAACAATATTAGATGAAGGATCGCTTTAGTTATTCTATGGGTGCCATATATGTCCTTTGAGAAGAAGGAAGAAATAATGGAATTTAAAAAATGTGTTTTGACTGTTGAACTACACTTCTCAAATATGACATTACTCAGAAACTAGACCACAATCATGAGACCACAGTTTCAATAGCATGAAAACAGATCTAAAGGAACTGAATCATGACACAGAAGATGACTGTTATTCTCACGTCTGTTGATTTGGTGCAGACTCTCCACCATACAGCAGGGGTAGGTGAACTACAGCCCCATGGTGAGTCAAGCCTTCTTTAATCAATAAAGTTTTATTAGGACACAGCCAACTCCACTTTCTTCCATATTGTCTGCGCCTGACTTTTTGCTCATATACCAAAGTTAAGTAAGACACTTCATGACTTGCGGAGCTGAAAACATTTTCTATCTGGCCCTTTACAGAAAGTCTGCTCCCTCCGATTCAGAAGGAATAGAAGAACCCAAGGGACAGATGGAGTATGCAAATGAACACTGGCCACACCACATGAATGTATGTGAATTCTGACCCACAATCTACAGCAACCAGTCCAAGTAACCAAGCCATCACCTACAGGAAGCAGCTCAAGAAGCCAACCTGCTCCGCAGACATCAGACTTATAGGAAGTCGGACCACTACCTCTAGCAAAAGGTTCAAGGACCCAAACATTGATGCCTGTAACAACTGGCCCAAAACAGCCAGGACTTGATAGATAACTGACAGCTTTCATACTTTTTGCCCCCTCTCCAACTTAGGACCCACTGGCGTAAGTCGACTCTGCACCCTAACCATCACTTAGGATATCCTACTTCTAGTTATCCCACCACGGCTTCCTCATGCCAACAGCCTCCACCCGGGGCATACCTGAAGCTTCCCCTTTTTCCACGGTCAAGCTTTCCCACTCCCCTGCCTGCCCTCGAGTCTCTGTCAAAACACAGGTGATGGTGGCCAACTCTTTTGCTATATCAAGTTCAGAAAGAAAAAAATAAATAGCCTTTGCTTTTTTCATTTGCTCGCTCTCTACTTATTGCCACAGAATCTGGAGTCAAAGGGTCCGAGTCCTAATCCAAGATCCACAACTCATTCCACATGTGACATTGAATAATCCAACTCACCTGTTAAAAAATATTAAAGAGGCGGGGTTCCTGCCCAGAGGAGCTTGTGGGTGACATACACTGTAAGATTGAGATTATTTCTGTACTAGAAGCGTGTCCAAAGGACAGCGGCCGCTCTGAGGAAGGGGTGACAGCTTGGATCTGGGTCATGTATCCAAGACTCGCCTGGCTTTGATTAATGAATAATCCTTGTTGTCTTTGACCACATTAAAATACTCGCTAGGAAAATACATTTTCCATAAATTCACAAATTTTTAGCTTTCCCAACAAAATCGCAAGCCACTCATTTCAAAATATGGAGGAGTCATTTGTTTGAAAATCCATTTTCGCAAATGACTCATTTGTTAAAGTAACGTTTTAATGGATCGTGATTCAAACGCTCTTTTTTAAAGTTTCCATTAGTGGAATCATTTGCTTTTGTCCAAAGCACTGTCTAGTTGGCTTCATGGATGTCTAGCAATTTATGCAAATGATACACTTTTCAGCATTTCAAATGGCTTTAGTCTTTTATGGTGCACTTACTTGACTTACAATGTGCAAAACAAAGCATGAATTGCCCAGAATCCTCACAGAGACCTCACTGAGAGCCTTAAGAGCCTTAGTTTCACTGTCCACGAGCATTCCGCAGATGTCTTTGTGAGCCCTAAACACCGTCACTGTTAAAATCGCCTTTTAAAGCTACAGTTTTCATTAATTAAAGAAGCGATCTATAAGTATTGCTTTCAATTGTTTTAACTTTAACCCAAATGTTAGGTCACATATAAGCAAAGCCCATATTGCAAAATCTATAGTGTTCCAGATTCTCCTTCTAAATGCAGATCGAGAGGCACACTGGACAGACGGTGTCAAGGGGGCTGGTTTCCAACCTGGAATCTCACGGTCTGAGCAAGCTCCAGAAAATGCCATCACATCTTGGCAGCCCTGCCTTCTCTCTTGCAGGCTGGCACTGAGGTGTGTTTCAAGACTAAAAAGCTATCATCGGGAAGCTCCGTGAATGTTCAGAACTCCTAGTGGGAAATGGCATTTTCCAGATGCCCGGCTGGATAGCGCCCACCCTGGAGGAAGCTTAAACTCGTGCCATCTCAGCAAGTGGCATTCAAGGGGTGCTGGGTACAAAGCCGAATCTGAGAAGACTTCTGTCCAGGCGCTGTTCTCAGCCAGAACTAAGTTTTGTTGGCATCATTAGCAAAGACGAGGATGTTTCAAAAGATTAATGAGGGGAAGATCTTGACTTGGCCATTCATAAATAAGGGCTGAGCTAAGTTCTGGGGATTTGGGGTAACTAAGACACAGCCCCTCCAAATGTCCAGAGCAAGGGATGAGAGAAACAGTTTGCAAATGAATGGAGAACATTCACTTGGCCTTGATCTCATTGGATGGCCCATTTGGGAAAGAAGTGGTGTCTTCTTGTTATGATCCAAAGTACCACGGCAGTCACCAGCAGGAAATGTAGCCCTAGGCCTCCTGGGTTCAAAGCCCCCTTTGCCACTTACTCTGGGATCTTAAGCATTACGTAAATGCCCTGTGCCTTGTGTTTTTCTTATCTATAAAGCAAAAATAATAGTAACACCTACCTCATGGAGTTTTCTGAGGATTTGTCAGTCAATATATGTAAAGCACTTCATAAGGTACCTAACGAATTGTCAACACTCTTTAAATATCAGTCATCATTAGTTCCCATTTTTTCGAGTATTGTTGAGATAGTACACACGCACGGTGTCATGTAATCCTCACTAAGTAACCCCTCTTTTTCCCCACTTTATAGATAAAGAAATTGAGACTTAAACAGCTTAGGTGGGATCATGATTCAAACTAGTCAGTCTGACTCTAATGTTAGAACTAAAATCCACAGCATTTTTTTTAAATTATGTTTATTGGGGTAACATTGGTTAATAGTTATTTAAGTTTCAGGTGTACATTATAATTTGACATCTGTATATTCTAGTGTGTGTTTACCACCCGAAGTCCAGTTTCCTTCAGCTACCATATATTTGATCCCCTTTACCCAATTCGCCCTCCCTCCTACTCCCCTATATTTGATCCCCTTTACCCTATCTACTTCCCCGCTTCGTCCCCACCCCTGCCCCTCTGGTAACCACTAGTCTATAGTCCATGCCCATGAGTCTTTGTTTGTCCTGTTCATTTGTTGCTTTTAGGTTTATATCCACATATAAGTGATATCATGTGATTTTCAACTTTTCTGTCTGGCTTATTTAGCTTAACATGATTATCTCAAGTCCATCCATATTGTTGTAAATGGCAATATTTCATCTCTTCTCATGGCTGTGTAATATTCCATTGTATACGGTGATGAAGATGATGTGTACCCCCGCTCTAACCACACCAGGTTGCTATTTCTCTTGACAACCCACAGTAACATAGATCTTAAGGTATAGTTATTACAGAACTATCGTTTTGAAATGCAAGTGATGCGAATATTTTCATTTCCCACCGATGAGCCAACAAAACACTGTAAGGTTCATCCAACAATATACAACAATCCAGTGATGAAACGAAACGCGCTGTCCTTCACATTTAACAAATATGAATAGCAGCATGTGAACAGCACAGCCAACAGACTGTCCTGATGATACATCATAACTACTTGTCTTTCCAGAATATAGTATCCAGAATATAGGGCCAGCCTCCTGGATACAGCCACACAAGGGGACTCTGTGAGGCCCCCTGAGTCCTTGCTGATCACCAGTCCCAGCCTTCCACCAACTCCAGTACTGGCCAATTTCAATTTTTCAGAGGCTAAAATATAATATCCCTTAGTGACTCCCATGAAAGGTAGAAATACATGGCATTCAGTAGTAGAACCGAAAGGCAGAAGGGATGGAAGGAGGAAGGGAAAACCTATGGAATTTTGCATTATCTACCAATCAGAACCGAAGGATAGTCTCTGATTTTTTAAAAAATCTGTCAAAGTCTTGGATAAAATCCTGCCTCCGTTTGTCTTTTCTTCTCACCGGAGCTCATAAACTCTCTGAGGCCACAGTCACCTCAAAAAAGAAAAATCCCATCTGGTTTTATTTTAAGATTCTGTCACTTCCACTTCACCAACCAATTAGCAACTTCTAATTAAGTCCAGAGTGGAAATTCTTCAGTCACTGCCCCCTGTGACATGAAATTATGAGAAAAGCAAGGCCAAAACATGTCAAGCTTTCCCACTTTCAGCCAGATGAAGCTTGCAACAAATATCGGGACAGGTGACTTGAGCTCGCATTACTACAATACTCCACTTTTTTTAGCTAGTTTGGGACCTGGACAAGAAAGAGATCGGGCCACTTCATTCGAAGATTCTTGTTCCACCTTTAAGAACAGCACTTCGAGCATCCGTATTTATACCCTCACCTTACGCTCTGCTGGCCAGTTTCCCGCAGATTTCTAGGACTATCTCTGTCTTCTTCCTCTTCCTCTTCCTCCTCCTCCTCTTCCTCTTCCTCTTTCTCCTCTTCCTGCTCTTCCTCCTCCTCCTCCTCCTTCTGCCTATAAACTACCCCCCAACACAAAACAAATATTTCCTTCATTTTAGCGTGTGCCGATAGTAAATTCCATCCCAAATCTTGCTGATTCTAAAATACCACACCTACTGCCTTTGTCATTAGCTTCTTTTATCCGAGCATTTGTGTGCAGATTCTGAGACCATAATTCCCATCCTCCTTCAAAATTCCTTTCTGTAAGTCCCCAGACACGTTCTGCCCTTCCATTCCTCTCTCTGAGTCCTATTTATTTATCATCCAGAGCAATTATTTCCATGAATGTTTTCCTCCCTTCCTATTCATAGTTGTTTTCTAGAGCTGCCTTAGCAAAGTCCCATATACCCAATGGCTTTACATGACAGAAATGTGATGTCTCACAGTTCTGGAGGCTGGGGGTACAAACACCAGATGTCCATCCGCTAGGGCTGGTTCCCTCACGGGCTCTGAAGGACACGCCTCCCAGCCTCTCTGCTGGCGTCTGGTGCCCGCCCCAGCACCCGCTGCGCCTTGGTTTGCAGGGGCCACACTGCGGTCCCTGCCTCCGCCCCCACACGCCAGGTCTCTCTGCATCTTCACACAGCCTTCTAATCCCGCAGTCACTGGATGTGGGGCTCCCCTAACTCAGTATGGCCTCGCTTTAACTAATACGCACACCCAGATCCTATTTCCCGATAAAGTCACGATACCAGGTACCGGACTTAAGACGACAACATACCCACGGTACCACTGACCATCACTCTTGATCCCTGCATTTCAGTCAGCGGGACTTCGCAACAGACAACCTGCCCTTCGATCTCGGGGATGGAGCTAGCCTTGGAAGCATCATCTCCTTCTTAGCTCAGGAGGACGACCCCAACAGCCTACCTGGTCCACACAGCCGCATTGCCCCTTCCAAACCCGCAACTCCACTCTGAGGTCAAAAAGGGGCTCAGAGGAAACATCGAACGCTCACCTGTGCTCTCAAGCTCCCCTCAGGCCTTCCTCCCAGAGGGCTGATCTTCCACAGGTGATTACGATGCAGTGCAGGGGGCCTGGCCACACCCCAACACGCCCCTCAGGTGTGTTCCATTGGCCAGATTGAATAGTGAGAGTGAAGGCTCTTATCAGATACACCTGGTACTGCCATTCACCAGCTCTATGACCTTAAACCCCATCCTGAACCTGACTTGAATTCCAAAGCCAACCGCATGGATAGGAATGGAATTCTACCAGCCCCTCCGAGAGACATGTATCCCTCAGGCACGTTGGGGAACTCAGACTCTCAGCTGCTCCCTAGTGAAGAGAAATGAACAGGTTCCTGAGGGGACCTTCAGGGGGGCCACAGCCCCAACCATCTCTGTAGGGCTGAAGACCCAAGGCTGAAATGCCTTCGAACAGACATTCAGAGGAAAAACCGAAGACTCTCCGAGCATTGCCGGAAACAAGTTGAGAAAGTCTGAAGCTCACTGTGCACAGCCCACAACTCACACTGGGGCGCTGGGGACTCAGCCGTGAGGAAGGCGGCATGCACCCCGGATGTGAGACGGACGCCATGACCACGTGGCCTGCACTGAAGGCTCAGCTCTGTTGTCTACCAGGGTGACTCCGGATGAGCTACTTCATCTTTCTGAACTCGGTTTCCCCTTATCCAAAAAATAGGGCCGTTTAAGTTGAGATTAGCTGAGTTCTTACCACGGCCTAGACACCATGCCAGACACTTTGCCTGCAGCCTACGACAGGGTTAAAGGGGTTCACGTACCTAAAAGTCCATGTAGAATCAAGCACAGGTGAACATGTAGAACAGTGAATGGTGTGGTCGTTAAAGAAGATGCCATTCCCATAACTTCTGGTCACATGAATCACCAGATTTTTTATTTATCAGAAAGTTCAAGCACTAACTTTGTTTCCCACCAGCTGTCCGGCCTTGGCTAGACTTCTGAAGCCTCTCAGCCTTCACTTCTCTGATCTTCCAAACATGAATAACGATCTCCATTCCCCAAGGTTGTCAGGAGACCTGAGTGGCATCTTGGGGGCAAAAGGTGGTGGATCTTATTGTGCTCTGTGTGCAGATGAGATTATTCTGATGATTGCTCCCACCGCTGGGTTGTCTTCGACCCTATTCCCAGGGTACATGGCCATGACTTAAGGGAAGAGAAGACATACAGCCAGTGCCCCCCGTGGGTAAGTACATGGTGGTAAGCTGCGTCAAGCTCCTTGCCATGTCATCCCAGAGCGCTAAGCCTTGTAAACTTCGAATTCAGAGGACACCAATAAGCCGCCCCAGTCAGAGTCACACCACTCAGGCTGCAAGGAGGGCTGGGAGAGAGTTGCAGTGACAATGAGTGACACAGTAGTCTCCACCGAACAATGTGGGGCCGGGGTAGGGTGAGTAGGAAAGGAATTGTGGATCATAGAGACACACAAGATACGTGTACTCTGGGCCCCGCTTAATTGTCATCTCCCATGATGTCTTTCTTGATCATTCTGTCTAAAACATCCCACCTCTCCCCATCACTATCTACTTCTGTGTCTCAGTTCTCCTCGATACAAATGAAAGATAATAATTACACCTCGTTTAGGGTGGTGGTAAGGGTTAAACACATCGTACGGGTAATTGTTTACAAGCATGGCACACAGTATTCAATAAATGATAGCTTTCATCAGTATTATTACTATCACTATTTTGATCTAATCACTGTTTCATCCTAGCATGTGTGGAGAGTTCTGAAAGCATTATCTTGGTTACCTACTTATTCAGCAAGTTGTTCGCCAACCTCTCCCCTAGATGTTATCCGCTATGAGTCCCCACAAAATGTTGAATAAATACCAGCTAATGCAATGAATGAATGAATGAATGAGTCAATAAATGAATGCATGAAAAGACATCCACCATACTCATTAGACTCCTGTCTCATACCCCAACAACATATTCGAAGGACACAGTTTCTTACCTAAATATTAAGCATGCAGAACTAGGGACACAAAAAAAATCGAGTGACTTGTCCACACAGAAAGGTGGGTGAGCAGCGGGCTGGCTCTACGCCAGGTGCCATGCAAGGCCCACTGACGAATTCATTCACCCTTCCGGTCGTTCGCCCCACTGTCACTGTGCCACCGGGCTCCCAGCCCCACTGACAGTGGGAGGCTGGCTTTAATCCTGGACTGCAGCCCACTCTGATCATCTCAGTGGACCCATAGGAAGACTGAATGCAGAGCTGAGCAGAGCCAAGCTCACAGTGAGGTGCAGGTGGGGGCGGTGGGGGGGGGGCGTGACCCCCACCCCCAGAGCAGGTCCTGAAGCGCCTGGAGCACTGCTGAGTCTTTTCTCCCTCTGAGGACTGATTTCCTCACAGATGACTGTCATAGCCAGAATTAAATTGTCCCCAGGACAAGGACATCTGAGTTCCATTTTGTCAGCCTGGAGTACGGCTTTGCAGCTTTGTTTGTTCCGGTGGGGTGGGGGCGGAGGGCTGTAGATAAGCATCATTGCGATCAGGACTTGCTGTCCGGGACTTACATTCACTTCCTAATCAGTCATCACATTTTGTGGGAGCTCAGTGCTGACCTATTGTATTTAACGCCACATTCCTGCCAGAAGCTGCTGCTGCATTTATCGGGAGAAACTCCTAGCCAGCTCTTTTCCTCGCCGCTGCAGCAAGCAAAACAAACTCAGATTTTAAGGATGTTTTCCTCCCATGTTATCTAGGACTTTTCATTTCCGTCAAAGATTATCTCCCGCCTCCTCCCTGGATCCCTCCTTGGTGCCAAGATGATCTGAATGGCCTAAAGCAGCTCCCTATTCAGCTCCACACCTAGGCTATTATCCTGCTCGACCCCTCACACACACACACACACACACACACACACACACACGCGCGTGCACACACACGCGCACACATACACGCGTGCACGCACACACAGGTTATTAGCCAACGGAGCGCTGTGACCGTGGGCCAGGCATATCCTTCCAAACCTTCATTCCATCAACTGGAAAATGAGGCAGTTGGATTAGGTTATTCCTATCTGTTCTGAGATGCACAGTTCTAACTCTCCGTGATTCTGGAGTTCGATTTATAAAGCGTCTGAGATGGAAGACGTGTTTCCAAATAATCCATATCCCCACGTTCCAATCCCTTTAGAGCCCCTTGGCTATTTTTGCCCAGCTACCTGCCACACATCCTGTCATTCACTCGACTACTGTCCTTCAAGTTGACTTTTCGACTTACAGGCAGGCATTTAAGAGGGACACCTTAGCACTACCGTATCCAGAAAGCCGCACTCATTTGCCCCAAACAGAATCAGAACTAAGGGAAAATAAAGCCCCCTGAGAGAAGTCTAGCTGGGTGCTATCTCCCAGGCCCCACCCTGCCACCTGCCTGCTCCTCTCTTTGTCGAAACTGCAGCGTAGCAAGTACTAAAATATGCTGAAGTCATGCCACACACCAAAGGAGATGTTCTACCTGCCCTACTGAGCACTGGAAAGGGACACCGAGCAGTGTCACTGTTATTCCACCTGAGACCACGCCCAAGAACCTCCCTTTGGATAAAACATCTTCACTATGTTCTTCCTTTACCTTTGTTTGCAACCAGTTCATCCAAAACTCCCTATTATCCATTTCTGCATCTTCACCATCACCTTCACCTGTGGGCACTACCGGGCAGCTGGGATGAGAAAAACACAGGCACACGCAGAAACACACGCACACGGGCACGAAATAAATGCTCCGAAAGAATTCTGCTGACAGTGCAGTGCCTTCCTGGGCACTGCCCCAAGTCCGCAGCTCTAGGAACCCCCACCCTGGGCTATGTGTACGCCGCTGCCTTTTCTAAGAATGCTGGCTTCCACTGAACATGTGGGGAGCTCTTGAGGTGGCTCCCCTTTCCTCTCTCTGTAGGGGAGGAGGACAGTGCACAGGTACGAGAGAGCACATACAGAGACTGGGGGTGTTGGTGGTGGGGACAAGCAGAAGAATCACAAGGGAGGCGCTGCCTTCTGTTTGTTCAGTGCGATGGAGGAGAAATATTCCAGGCTTTCAGCTTTGGATGCATCTAGCATCCAATTCCAGTGCCACCACTTTGCAGCAGCATAAACAAGGTCGAGTTGCTCACCCGCTGTGAACTGTCATCTCTTCCTTCACAAGATGACACATACTTCTCTGTGCTGTGAAGCCGTGAGGAGCTATGGCAGGTGCAATGCCAGCCAGGCACAGAAACAGACCTTGAACACTCCTTTCTTCCCCCTTCTGGGTTTTGTTGTCGTTGCTGTTGTTTGTTGTTTGTTGTTTGTTTGTTTTTTCCTTTGGCACCATTCGTAGAGGTCCAAAATATGCTGTGTTCAATTTATTATTTTGCCTTCCAAAACCTGAGTCTCATCTGCAAAGTGAGAGAGAGACAGACAGACAGACAGAGACAGAGACGGAGACAGAGAGAGGGGGCAAGCTGTGAATTTTCATAATGTCAGGGGTTTTCTGTGACTTAATGGTGGAAAGTGATACATGGGGTGAATGGAATGACAAGAAGTGAGCAGAGAAAAGAAGAAAGTTTTCATACCAGCAAACCCCATAATCAGCCCCTTTTGAATAATCATTAAGCAGCCTGCTGGACGCTTCATGTCCCCAGAAGGTCTTGAGGATGAAAGAGTAACAACGTAAATCTAGAAAATGGGGTGCACGTTGTGCATACATTTGAATTAGAGAATTCTTGGATGGTTCTACGTATGAAGTTAGGGAAGTAAGAGAAGGCACAAAGAAAAACAGAGAAACACTCCCCCCTACTGCCTGGATGATAAAAAGCAGCAGAGATTTTTTTTAAAAAATCAATAAACACTTTGAAACCCTAAGCACTTGCAAAGGATTCACTATGTACATATATTTAAATCTTGTGGAACGTGTTTTCCCTCTGAAGCTACCTTCACAGGTTGCAAAGACTGATCCTGGAACGGAGAGAAGATTGCTCCCCAATACTCTTCACTGGGCAATTCATTCTTTCTTTGACAGGATTTTAAAATCAAGATGATATCAAAGTGGTAAATTAAAAAAATCTCACCCCTACCTCTGTTTCTGCCCTTCCTGCCCATACCCAGACACGGTTATTAGATTTTGTATGTAAACCCAAGCAGTGGTGACTATATCATCTTTCCTCCTTCTTTCTCATATGATAGTTAGCTACTCACCCCCGTTCTACACACTGCTTTTGTCACTTAGCACCGTATCTCGGGGACCATTCATTCCACTGCAGGACAGGGACAAGCTTTCTCGTTCTTTCTTCATCAGGAAGCACTTTAAATGTGCAAACAACGCAACACCACTTGGGAAACCACGTAAGTTGGATACATTATTGCAAGACGTGAGTGGTTTAACATTTTTTCATGTAGACATAAACCTCTCCGGCCCCCACGACTCACGGACGAACACTGCCCCTGTCCCTTTGTAATAAACTTGTGTCCTGCTTGTTTTTACTCTGGTGCCCCTGCTGATTAAAATCTCTCACCTTGGAATCCACGCGTTCTATGCCAGCCCAGAGCTTTGTCATCACTGAACTTTAAGAAGCTAGTTGCTTAGAATGAAAAGAGCTTAATGCCACCAAGATTTTTATTAAAACACCCAGGGTGACAAAAAAAAAGCCTTTGCTTCAGCTGAAATGTTCTTGTAAAGGGCAAAATGGAAAATACGAACCCGCCGCCTTCTTCTGGTTGGATACCCCGGCCATTAGCATCTCCCGAAAACTACAGGGCTTGATGGAAACCAGCTTTGGCTTCTCGTATTTAAAAGAGTTTCTAAAAATGGTGTCTTTCAAGCCAGTGCAACTGCCAAGGTCAAAGAAAAATCCAAGTATCCACAGCAAACACTGACCACACGATTAAATTATACCAGGTAGGAAACACGTTAGATCTTCTGCAACTGGCTTTTCCAGAAAATCCACCCTTGAATTCAGCCGTTCCTCAGCATCCCGCTGACCGATTTCCTTCGGTCATCCAGCAACCTGCATCTTGTCTGCAGTGAACCCATCGGTGCCCACCCACGTCCCCTTGGCCCACCCTAGAGGTCACCCGCTTTCAGTAGGGGTTCCCATGCACGCAGATATCTTACCACTGAGGACCAACCTGCTTCTCTCTACCTGAGGGCTTGTTCTGGGTATAAAAGTGTGCCCTGGACAGTCCAGGCATGCAGGCAGGACAGAAGTGCCAAGAAACCAAGGTCCCCAAGGGAAACCCTCAACCAGTGAGGGATGGGCATTGGTAGATAAATGTCCAGCCCTCCTCTTGCCTCTTGCTGGGGCAATGCTGAAGTGCGTGGCACCCAGACTCTCAAAGGGACACCAGTGCAACTGAGGACCAGGTGCTCACGGTAGAGTGACCCACTCATTAACCCACTCCTTACTGGATTTTTTTTCCCCTTCTCCCTTCTCTTGCTTTCTTCCTGGGATCGCCTCCTACGACAGCCTGGGTCCATTCAGGAGACAGAAACTACACAGTCACTTCAACAGAGGACGTTTAATACAAAGCATCACTAACCATGATAAAGAGTAGCTGTAAGATACAAGGAGACTCTCTATGGCACCCTATGGCGTAGGGTGGGTTCCCCCTGCAAGGGACAACCTGGGGAGAGATCCAGACACCTTTGGAGAAGATGTGGTTCTGGCCACCACATGGCACAGGCGTGTGCCGCTCTGGCCAGGTGCAGCTGGTCTGGAGATGCTGCAAACGCAAGAGGCTACGCTCCAGAGCGCGTGTGAGAGAGCAGACAGCCCGCCACGGGGGTCTCGGGTGAGGAGTCCCGGAGCCAAAAGGGTGGGTGGGAGTCCTTTGGAGAGGATGGGCCGTGCCGTGCACTTCGGTTCCCACGTTGAGGGGGCTGCACAAAGGTTAGCACCACGCCAGGCCTGCGAAGTTGCAGAAGGACCACGTCTGGGCCCACAGCTGGGGCGAGCAACGCTGACGGTCCTCACACACAGCGTGTGGAGCCCCACCTGGCACAGAAATGGCAGGCCACCTTCTTCCTCCCGCCGCATCCCTCCGGCTCCCTCTAGTGGACAGCTTAACGCCCTGCTCACGTTGAAGGAGAAAGACCCGGGGGAATTTCTTTATCCTAAGGTGCATCAGAGGAGAGCGGCAGCCAGCTGATAATGAACACTCCTCCCAAATAAACTGCTTGCGCCCCAATCCTCCCCTCGGGGTCTGCTTTTGGAAGAACCCAAATCAAGAGACTATCGATCCTGATTTCAGTCTTGACTCTGTGTGACCTCAAGGAAGAGCTGTCACAACTTAGAGTCCCTACAAAAACTGCAACTAATTCAAATATCTCTGAAGAGGAGATAGGTAAATAAATGGGGGTGTATTCGTACCATCGCTTTAAGAAAAAAAAAGGACAAACTACTAATACGACAACAACACGGATGAATCTCACAGACATTGTGTTGAACACACAAGCAAGACACAGGAGTGAAATGACAATTAACTTTGTTCTTTAACTTCGTATAAATGCTACTTACATGAAATTAAAGAACAGTCTAATTTAATCAGTGGTACTAAGCATCAGAACAGTAGTTATCTCTTGGCGGAGATGTTATTGAGGAGGAAGGCATGCAGGGAACCTTCTAGAAAGTTGGGACGATTCTGTACCTTAGTCTGTATCATGATGGCGATACGGGTGTATTTTAATCACCCAGGTGTAATTAGGAGTTCATCAAGCCGAACACTTAGGATGACTGCATTCTGACAAACTTTAAAGTACTTAATTACCTCGAGTACTTAATTACCTCAATTTTTCACACACACAAAAAAAGGACTCTATTTGAACGCCCCAATTTAAAAAATTAGTAATAGCCAACGAAAAGCCTCTGGATGAGACAAATCTGGGTTCAGATCTCCTTGTCACCACGTCCTACTTGGTCAGAACTTGAGAACTTTCCTCAGTCTGTCTGAGCCTCTGTCCCCTCAAATAAAACTAGCAGAACCACACACTTCTCCTGAGTTTACCCAGAGTGAGACATAACATATGTAAAAGTGCCTGCTGGTCCTTTCTTCTCTGGGAATTTCACACTCCACTAGCTCCGACATCCCCAGAGGAGGGCTTCTGTCAGGGATGGCAAATATGGGACAGTGGCCCCCACCGCCTGCTCCTGAGCCTGAGGACATGACTAACCAGCTATGACACTCAACCCTGCTGACCCTTAAAATCCATTTCCGCACGGTTCTCCCCAAAGATGCATACTCCGTGAAATGAAACCTACAAGCCATCATGACCTGGGTCGTATTTATCTTTGCCTTGTCTATAGCATCTATTACAAAGACTTGTTGAGCTTGTGCAAGATGATAAAAAAAATAAATAAATGAACTGATATTTAGTTAGCATCTGACGCTCAACATAGTGAGATCGGGGTTGAGTACCTCTTAAATCCTCGCAAAACGCCCATTAGCGAAGCATAATTCTTGTTGAATAGTCACAGAGAGTGATACCAAAGCTTCTTTAACTTGGGAACACTGGTCAAACAGATCACAGGTAGCTAAGCCAGCTTTAAATCCAGGTCTGTCTGCTCCAGCGCCCAAGACTGTCCACCATGAGATGTCATACTTCATCAACTACATCCAACATTAGACAACAGACAGCTATGGACACATCATCCAGAATCCAGAATAAGAAACAGACATGCATGAACCCAACAGGAGTGAGTCACAAAGAGAATGTAGGGAATACTTTTATGCCAAGAAGGAAATAAAAATAAGTGACATCTGATGGTTAAAAAGGAGCATGACAGAGGCAACATTCTACAAGACTCGCCGCTGATTGGCTGCTCATTCTGCAGATCTGCTTTTGCAAACACAGAGCACGTTGGGTATTCTGAGAAGCTTGCAGAGCGGGCCTTGGGTAACTCCAAGTGAAGTGCAGTGACGCGCTCTCTGCAGGGTCTTGCATGTTTTTCTGCCTTGCAATTCGGTCTGCTTTCCTGCCCGTTTCATGTACCTCATTAGAGGCCCAGAGGTGGGGACACAGCACTGCCCGCTGACAAAAGTAAGCTCTGTGCTGGACCCAGCAAGCACAGACCGGGCGCACGTCAGGGCTGCCGTTTGGAATCTGAAAATACGTGTTGTCATGCCCTCTGTCCTGGGGAGGCAGAGAAAACAACACAAAATGGGGAGAGGGAACCATATCTGAGCCAGGAGGGCCTGCAGAGGCCACTTCGCCCATTTGCCTAAATGTCAATCACGTTCGCCATATGCCCGTACCATCTGTAGTATTATTTACTTATTCTCTTTTTTGTAAATAAGCCCACTTATTTAACTCCATTTAGCCTCATCCGAAGCAATAAATCAATGAAATGATACACTTGAGGTGCTAGTTCTATTTTTCTTATGGCTAGGAAAACAAATATGGCGACTATGAAAATTTAAAATGTTCATCCAAAAGCACAATGAGATATCCCTTTGCACCTGTCAGAATGGCTATTATCAAGAGGACAAAAATTACAAGCGTTGACAAGGATGCGGAGAGAAGGGAACCCTCGTGCACTGTTGGTGGGAATGTACGTTGGTGCAGCCACGATGGAAAACAGTATGGAAGTGCCTCAAAAAATTAAAAATAAAACTACTAGATGATTCAAAACTTCTACTACTGGGTATTTAACCAGCGGAAACAAAAACACTCACTCAAGAAGATATTTGCACACCTATGTTCATTGCAGTGTTATTAATAATGGCGAAGACATGGAAACAACCTGTGTCCATCAATGAATAAATGAGTAAAGCAAATGTATATGATACACACACACACACACACACACACACACACACACACACACACACACATAATGGAATATTACTTGGCCATAAAAAAAGAAAATCTTGCCATTTGAAGCAACACTGGTGGACCTTGAGGGTATTGTGCTAAGTGAATTAAGTCAGACAGAGAATGAGAATGATAAATACCACATGTTAAGGTGATCAAAAGGTACAAATTTCCAGTTTTAAAATAACTAAGTCCTGGGGATGTAATGTACAGTGTGGTGACTACAGTTAATAATACCGAATTGTATATTTGAAAGTAGCTAAGAGACTACTAGATCTTACACATTCTCATCACAAGAAAAAAAGCATTGTAACTATTTGTGATGATGGATGTCAGGCCAGACGGTGGGAAGGAAAAGAAGAACCTCCCAGAGGAGATTCATCAGGAGCGGGGTGTGGACCAGTCGTTGGATCACGGAGCTGGTTCCGGGCAGTGAGGAGATGATGCTGTACCTCACAGGACCACTTGCTGGGTGCTGGGCTGAGCCATAGGAAATACAGTTGCTCCAGTACGAAGTGGAAGAACTGGCATCTGACGGGCCATGGCCCTGGACCCAGGCCAGGTAGAGAGGACTGTCCTTAACCACAGGTGACCCAAGAGAAGGACAACCATCCATTCTGAGGAACCATCGCCCTCCCGACCACAGGGACTCCCGGCTTCAGCAGGGTGACAAGGATTCCAGGTGTTGTTCTTCTCACCTGCAGGGCCCCAGAGGGGTCCTTGGGCATCTCATGAAAGGCCCCTGAAGACAAGGGGGTGAGGGAGGGAGACGGCACTGTCTGCTAATCTGAGTAGGTGGAGCACTGCTGTCACAAAGTGGCTGTTGACAAAGGGGACTCGTTTTGTATGTACATGAGCTGTCGGGTCTAGAGACTTTCAGGTTATGAACATATGGGCCAACCGACGCTTAGAGAGGCGTCATACGAGGATCCCAGCCATTCTTAACCCTCACCGCACATTACGAAGACACTTCTAATGCAGACGGATGCTGGGGCTGAAACCCAGCCCGTCTGAATCAGTCTTTTCAGTGGGGCCAAGGAATCAACTATCTTTTAAAAGCTCCTTAGGTAAATCTAATATGTAACCAAGTTTTGATGTACAGCACTGACCCAAGATAGATAAATAGATGGTAGATGGTAGCTGATAGATAAATAGATGATTGATAGATAGATAGATAGTAGATAGATAGATAGATAGATAGATAGATAGATAGATAGATAGATAGATGATAGATAGTAGATAGATAGATGATAGATAGATAGATAGATAGATAGATAGATAGATAGATAGATAGATAGTAGATGATAGATAGATAGATAGATAGATAGATAGATAGATAGATAGATAAATAGATAGATAGATGCCCCATTTTATAAATTAGGAATATAAGGGTTAGAAATTTGAATAAGTAGCCCAAGGTCATTCAGGTGATACGTAGCAGAATTGTATGGCAAATATAGCTCTGATTGCCTACCCCATATTGATTTTACTCTACCTTGTTGCCTTGAGGATTCTGGAGAAGGAGGAAAAAGAACCAGGACAGATGAAAGAGAACAAAAGATCACCCCATCACCCCCACCCCTCTGCCAAACTTTCCTACCTGTTAACATTCTTGCAGTGACTAAAAGAGAGATTTCCCACACACAACACACTCCTGCATGCCACCGAAAAGCCATCAAGGCCAACGCAGCATATTTCGAAAAAGGTTTTTTCTCCTCACTTCTTTCGAGCAGAAACTGTTGTCAAGCTCGATATACTGGAGGTGTCACTGGGAGGCAGGCATTGGGCGACCAAGGGGAGAAAGTGTGTGGCTCGTGTGGCTCGGAATCCAAGCGAGTGACACCTGTGCCAGGACTCGCTGCTGTCTAGAGCATAGGCAGAGCGAGCGCGCGCCCCTTTGTGGGGGAGATGGTTGCTTCTGGGCTGGTTCTGGGGCTTCAGGCATCACCAGAGAGGTGCGGCCTCCCTGAACCAGCACCTTGCAAGTGACTCTAGGGCAGGAGCCCTCTGAGTGTCTGTGGAAATCTAGTAGACATACTCTTTCAAGTAGAGCTATTGAAAGTGTATAATGCACAGGGTCCTAAGCAAAGTCTTTCGTGGGCACCCTCCCCCCAACACACACACACGCGCACATGCACACACACACACACACACACACTGTGAGGTTGGCAATAGTCTCATTACAGTGGTGAGGAAACAGGCTGAGAGCCATGAATAACCCACCAGCCCCAGTCACAGAGCAGGTGGTGATGGAGCTGGGATTCAGCCCTCGGAGGGAAACTCTAGCGATCCTCATTTGCCACTAGGACTGTGGGGTCCGCCTGACTGCAGAGCTCTTGGCAGAGTCTGTGACGGAGAAAACCGCGGGCAGAAAACAGTGCCAGCCAAAAACCCTGCCCTGGCACCCATCCCACTGGGTTCTCACATCCTCAACCTGTTCTGTAACGAGGCAGAAAAAAGGGTGAGCCTGAGGGGCACTCGCCTCAGTGTCCCGTTCAGTGTTTAAAATTGGCTCTACAGGGGACAGAAAGAAAGGCCTGGTCTGTGGCACTTGCCAATTTCTGTGGTGTAAACACTCCTGTGGCGGCCGATTTTAAGCTACCAACTTGGCATCGACTACTTCGCCAATTTCCTGAAAATTTAACCTGAGCTACGTGAACTGGCCCCAGGACACCCATGAATTAATTCCATTCTAAGAAAATACTGCTCGTTCGCTAGAAGTTGGGGCTTCCTTCAACCCCAGTCCTAACTGGTCCGGAGTATTTGAGCATCCCTCAGATGTGTCAGTTCATTTTTCTTTCTTATAATGGTCATTCGCTTCGGCTTGGCAGACCCACGCGGTCTGCTTGTGTGGCTGACATGAGTAACACACGCGCGTGAGTGGAAGGTCTGAGTGTGATGGACTGGAGAAGTATCTTCAAGTGAGTGAAAGCCTGGACCAGAAAACCAGATGTCGTTTGCAGAGAAGCTGCAAACCAGTGACGGTTGAGTTCGGTTGGTGAGAGAACGATGAGAACTCTTAAAATTCAAAAAGTGCAGTGGGAGTGAAGATGAGCTCCCCACATGTATCCTGAGGGCAGAGTGGGTGTTCACGGCGAATCACGAAATACCAGGCTTCAAAAACCACGATGGAATGAAATCGATAATAATAAGGGGATCACAATAAAAGAAAGAGGAGAGTGGGGACCACGAGGTATGGCTTCCCTCGGGCTCGGAGCTGCTGGGCGTCTTCTAAGAACACTGGGCTGAGCTGAGTCTGGTCTTCCTGGGGGCAGGGAGAGGGGAAGTACAGTGGGGTGCTCAAATGCAAAGGCTTTGGGTGGAAATCTGTGGAATGGTTCAAATTACTTACCATTTCTAAGCCTCAGTGTCCTCGTCTGTAGAATGGTGACATTAATGACTGAAAGAAGTTGCTGGGATGGATCGAGTTGTAAGCATGTCTCCACACTTTATTTCGAGGCTGTTGGCAAGGGAGAGACTTCAAAGAAAACGAGTTTAAAGATGTTCCTTGGGGAAGAAGACACATGTGACTTCACAAACAGCAGAGAGTTTTCAAAGAGGGCTGTCTGGTTAAAGACCATTCAGACGGCATCAGGCTTAAAGAGCACCACACCTTTGGAATCCGGTTCAAGGTTCCCGGGCGCATCTAAGGAACCAGAATTAGCAGAGTGGAGTCAATCGAATGTCCCAGAAGGACTCTCGATTGCATTAAAGGCCGTCAGGAAAGCACTCTGGTGCTTTATGAGCAGTTCTAGATCCTCCCAAAGGGCCGAAACTCACATCCACCCACACGGTTCTGGCCCAGATTAGGTTCTGGAGCGATGTCCTTTCTCCGGCACCATCGCTTAGGGCTGGCGTGAGGAGGAAATGACATGGCCACAGCGGTGAAGGTACACTGAGCGTTCACCCTGTGCCAGCATCGGCGGCGAGCCCTTCACCATGAAGGGGGGCTTCCTTGAAGTCCATCATGAAGTCATGTCATTCACCAGTTTAAAATCCTCTAGGGGCTTCTCACTGCGCTTAAGACAAAAAACAAACAAACAAACAAAACCATCCCCTATCTTGTTGTCAAAGCCCTACATGACCCTATGCCACCTGCTACTACTGTGCCCTTGCCCAGGATCCTTCATGTGCAATGACCTTATTCCTGGTCCTCGAACTCATCACACTGAAGCCTGCCTCAGGCCCTTAGCACCTGCCATGGAACCTGCCAGGGCTGCTCCTCGTTTCCCATGGCCGGCTTCACCGTGACATTGAGATATGAGAAAGGTCTCCCCTAACCTGCAGGTTGCTACCCAGCTCATCAAGCTTGAAAGCAACGAAGCCGAAATGCAAGCCCAGTTGTGGCTCCGCCCTTAATCACTATAAAAATAAGCGTCTCCAACTACCCTTCCTCTTTGATGTACTACACTTAGTCTAGGAAATGAAAACAAATCTGCCTTCGCTTTAGACTTAAATTTGAATTCGTTCCTCTGACAGTCATTAGCCAAAGGGCTATCTACTGTTTCTATAAGTCAGCATTAAAAAAATAAAAATGTCTACTGTAGGAGTGAATAAGCCTATAATTATATGAATCTATCTTTTCTATGACTGACCCTGAAAATTAAGCTACTTCACAATTTGTCCATGCCTTCCAACCCCTCTGCCCATCCAGGGTCTATCATCTCTTTCAAAACCAGATTCAAGGCCACTTTTCTTCAGAGTGCTTCATTGACTAGCTCAGCTATGTTAAACACGCTTCCATATATGCTCATAGAAACTGTTAGTGGGGTGCTTTGGACCCACCCCTAGAACATGTTTCATTATAGAAGAAGTGAACGTCCAAACTTTGACTGGGCTTTGGGCTGATGAAGAGTCTTTTAGGAAATGATATTCATCAATATTCATCAATTAGTCTTTTGATGATGAAAAGCTGGGCCCCTGGCCAGGTTTGGTGGGGACACCCTGCAGTTGGAAGGCCCTGGGAAAGAAAAGGAACTACTCTGCCTAGGACACAGATGGGCTCCCTGGGGTTAGGAGAGCAGCATATTGTAAACCGATGTTTGCATTTCATTGGATTAGTCCCCAGAAACAGGGTTTAGATTGGATAGGCACAGAGGGGCAGGCTGGACTGTAGAAACGAGAAGGAATCACAGGAGCCAAATACTTGGCAGGAGTCTGTTGCCCAAGGGGACAAATGTCTCATACAAGGAACTGCCACGATCACCGACCATTGTTCCACTCGTTCCCAAACTGTAAAGTTTAACTTTCGCCTTGGGATGAGGCTTAGGAAATAAAATCAGCACTCAGTCACGTTCAGAAAGAAGTGGTTCATCCTTGTTGGGATAGCCTGAATTCAGACACACGCACAGTGGGGCAGGGGAGCAATGGCAATTGTTTTTGAAGACTTTATCTCCTCCAGACCCTTGCTATTGTCAAATATTACGTTACTCTTCCTAAAGAAACAGAGAACAAAGCAAAGAGTGCTTAAATAGCTTTTAATTTTTTAATATTTAAATGTGTGCTATTTTACCCCATAGGTATTCACAATACTCATCCTTAGGACCTGTCTTGAGTGGAAAAAAAAAAGCATCTTTGAACAGCGAAAGCAGTGCAGACCAGTAACCCTCACTCTTTTCATGTAGCTAGAATGCTTTCTAAGGCTATAAAATTGTTCAAATTACTCTGTATCCAGCACATGTGCACCCACCATAATTTGAACTCGTGGATACAAATATTATGTTTTTTCTCTTAGATTCAGTGTGTATTATTCAATAAATCAATTAAAATACATTTTATAATATCTATTGTGAATTATTTAAGTTATGATCAATTCTCACCTTATTACATTTTAGAAAATATTTACTGTTTCCTATACGATGTTCACAAACATAAAATTATTTTCTAGTCACTGAAGTAACTCATTTTTAGCAGCAAATACCTTATCGTTTCATTTTTTTTTATATGTGATCATTATGCTTCATTAAATTGGTGGAGTTTTGCTGAATTTTGTGGATGATTCTTATTGAGTTATTCCCCAAAAGCCACATAAATCTGATATATCTCTATATACTGAAAAAGAATACCATGCTCTTTATCATATTACACAATAAATAACATACATTTAGCAACATATATTACGCTGTTGGTGAAGAGGTAAGAAAAACACCTTGTTTTCATAACTAATTTTGAAAATGGGTAAAACAATATCTTACAGCATTTCAATCTTCATTACTTTTAGTAGTAAATCTTTTAAGATTCACTCCATGACTTTGTCACTCTGCTGTCTTCATTATACTCCTCAAAACACATGAGCTTCCTTTGAACTGAAACAGTGAAGTGAAACTGTTTCTGAGGGAAAGTAATATCCAATTTGGCTAGTTTGATGACGAACACAGGCTGTTAATTAAGTTACATGACAAACATTTTTCCACTTGTCAGTGTCACCTTGAATGAGCTGTACCACTAGCTGAAAAGTTATGGCAAAAACAAAATTAAGCCACCTTAACGTCGACAACAAGCATTTTATCGAAAACTATTTATGAAAATGAAAAACATTTTGACTTTCCCCAAAGTTTGAGCATATCAGGTTAAACATGGAACATCTCATTGGGGGGAAAGAACAAACAAAAAAGAAATCTATTTCATGACCATTTGATGTCTTGATAAAAACTATTTAGTATATTTCCCAGAAACTGGGGGAAAAAAAAAAGAAAAGAAAGAATAAGGATTAAGAAATCCTTCGCAAGTCAGGTGGTTTTCAAGTCTTTGCTTTCAACAAAATTGGAGGGACTAATGGAATAGTCAGCTCACAGATCATCAGACGTAATTTTTAGAATTGAGTGACACTGCCACTATAAACTACGTTCCCAGGCACAATACTTGTTTGTATGAACAGGGTCTCTAAGGGCACACAGCTATAAAAACTGGAAGTAGAAATAAACTGTTTCACAGCCCTCTTGTTCTACCAATAAGACATATTGGTCCACAGGTGTATGAATTTTAAAAACAATAAGATCCATTTCACCGAGATGCATTTTCTAATACATTTTATATTCTACTTAATAATTATGGAAACTTGTAATATTTATGTTGCTTTGATCATGTACTAACGATTAAAGATAACTCAGACCAGAATCGGGCAATGTGCTTTCTAGTGTCACCTTCAGCATTGTACTTAATCTCTCTGGGCCTCAGTTTCCTGCCTTGCAAATTGGGGACAGTAGTAGGACTGTGTCATTGCAAAGACTGTATGAGTTCATGCATGCAAAAGTTCTTAACGCCATGCCTGGCGCACACTGCGAGCTGTGCAAGCTTGGCCTGGTGTTATCACAGTAATCAAGAGCCTGCGGGTTCGTCTTAGCCGGCAGGAAGAAGGCGCTGGAGGGGTGGGGTGCTAGTCCGCAGGCCCCAGGAAAAATGCGATGGGCTGGGGCAGAGAGACAGTAGGCGCCCTGGAGCTACCTACTTGCAGAAAAAATAGGGTAAAATCATAGGAGAACGAACAGAGTTGGGAGCGTTTAGCCCAAATAGTTCCACGTGCAGTTTGCATTGCAAATGTCTATGCATCTCGACTGCTCCGCGAAACAGGAGCAGGAGCGTCGGAGCTACACGCCGCCGGGGAGGGCCCCGGGTCTGCAGGGGGCGCCCGGGCCCGGGGTCGCGTGGGCCACACGCAGGACCGCCGTGGCCCGCCGTGGCACACCGTGGACAGTAGGCCCGCCCCGCCTCCCCGCCGAGGCCGGAGACGCCGCCCGGCCTCCGGGGGGCGCCCGCGCGCGCGGCGGCCGGAAGTGGCCCCTCGCGGCTCCCGTCGTCGGCCCCTCGCCGGCGCTGTCGCCGCCTTTTCCTGCCTTCCCCCGGTTCCCTTTCACTTCCGGGGCTGCTGTGGAGCCGCTGGTTCCGTGACAACATCCCGTGGGCCTTCCTCGGGCGGCGGGACCGGTGCAGTCGCCGCCTCCCAGGAGCGCCCTCCCCGGCCCCGGCCGCCATGGCCACCAACCCGCAGCCGCAGCCGCCGCCGCCCGCGCCGCCGCCGCCGCCGCCGCAGCCGCAGCAGCCGCCGCCGCCGCCGCCGCCTGGCCCCGCGGCTGGCCCCGGCGCGGGCGGGGCGGGCGGCGCGGGCGCCGGCGCCGGGGACCCGCAGCTCGTGGCCATGATCGTGAACCACCTCAAGAGCCAGGGGCTTTTCGATCAGTTCCGCAGGGACTGCCTGGCCGACGTGGACACCAAGGTGCGGGGCGCGGGCGTGCGGGGCGCGCGGGGGACCCCACGGCCGCCGTCTCGGGCAGTGCTCCGCGGGCGTGCACCGACCCGCCGCGCGGCGCCCTCCCGGGCCGGGACCCCTCTGCAGATCTGGATCCCTCTGCAGCCCGGGATCCCACTGTAGGCCAGGACCCCTCTGCAGGCCGGGATCCCCCTCCAGGCCGGGACCCCTCTGCAGGCCGGGACCCCCCGGAAAGCCGAGACGCCCCTGCAGGCCGGATCCCTTCTGCAGACCGGACCCCCCTGTAGGCCGGGACCCCTCTCAGCCCGGGACCCCACTGTAGGCCGAGACCCCCCCTGCAGCCCGGGATCCCCCTCCAGGCCGAGACCCCCCTGCAGCCCGGGACCCCTTTGCAGGCCGAGACCCTCCTGCAGGCCGGGTCCCCTCTGCAGGCCGGATCCCCTCTGCAGGCCGGGTCCCCCCTGCAGGCCGGGTCCCCTCTGCAGCCCGGGACCCCCCTGCAGCCCGGGACCCCTTTGCAGGCCGGGATCCCCATGCTGGCCGGGAACCCCGTGCATGCCGGGACCCTTCTGCAGACCTAAACCCCTGTGCAGCGCGCCGCCTCCCCCCACCCCCAGCTCCCCACGGAGCCGCTGCTCTGTGCCAGGCACCGTGCGAGGCGCGGCGCGCTCATTCATTCTCCAGCCCTTCCCCTGGTCCGGCCCACCAGTGCTAAGCGCCCACCACGCCGCTCAGGCGCTGGGCACTGACCGGTGAGCAGGACCAAGTCATTGTTCCTACGGTGACACGTTTGGAAGCAGTAGCCAGTGCTTTCATCTCTGTTGTCTGGGGTTTTTTTTTTCTTCTTCTTCTTTTTCCCCCGCGGTTTATTTTGCATCCGCTCTCTTGAAGATTTCTATGCGGTGAGATTCATTGTCCTTTGGACAAATTATTGATAGTCGCATCAAATTATTTCCAGCGTGCACTGCTGGATGGTGAGGGGGATGGGGCGCAAAGACAAGGAGGTAGAGCTGGACGTTGAGAAGGTGGATCGCGGAGATGGGGACTTTAGTTTCTAACCGGCGCCTGATTTCGGTAACAGGCCAAGTCACTTCTCTAAAGTGAGAAAGGAGTGAGGGTGGAGGAGAGAACGGAAGTTAGCCATTCGGTGGGGAAAGGATGGAGACGAGGTGACAGCAGCAGATAAGTGAAGTGGAAGGACAGGAAAGAAAAGTTAGGGGCTGGAAAGGGGGCGGGGCTTTGTCCCAAATGTCAAGGGTGAAAAAGATGTTCTCAGGAACCAGGTAATCGAGCAAAGAATGAGCAAAGGACACCAAGAGGAGCGATCTTGGTGAGATGCATGGAAAGCCAACAGTCTGGCCTTCTGGAAGCAAGTGCAAGAAGCAGGAAGCTTCGGTTGGAAAGTCGTTGAGTTTTTGAGATCTTGGCGTTTGGCGGGAAGGGGGGTGGGTGGCAATTGATTGGTTTATTTTGGCTTAGATCTGGTTGGGTCCATGGGATAGGAGTTTTGATGGGACGAGGGTTTTCTCGGAGCATGTTTGGCTGTTCTGAGGAGCTTCCTTTCTTTGAGAAACAGGTGGTTCTTCCCTGTGACTTGGTATCCACCCGGCTTTGTGGTGATTTACACACAATTCCCCTTCCTCCTCTGGGAAAGCCTTAGTGAAAACCTGGGGACATCTTTCCTAAAAGGGCCCTGTTCCCCTCCCCCTCCATGTAGACCAGAAGTTCATGACCTTTTCAGGGTATTGGAGTTTTTTCACCACAGAGAATTCCGTTTACTTGGGATGTATGTCATCACAGGAAGTATATCTTTTTCTCACTTTGTTTTAGGAAACATGCACAGCCACCTTTTTCAAAAAATAATGGCAATGGCTTTTTTTTTTTTTTAATGGGAGATTAGACACAGCCAGGTAAATGTTACCCAGATAAAGCTGGTTATTTGTGTCCTGTAAGTAGAAGCTTTACTTTGCTGTTCTCAGAAGCCTACAGATCTCTGTGTTATTGTGTATACAAATTGAAGATTTAAATGTACTGATGGAGGGGCTACAATAGATAAGGCTCAGCTTTATCTTCATCCCATACATTTAGTACAGACCCTTTTATTACTGTGGGTCTGTAATATCCCTGCCAGTGCCTCTCTAAGTGGAGATTTAAAACCTTTCTTGGGGAGAAGGAAGTAAACACAATTTTTTTGTTTTTTGTTGTTTTTTGTTGTTTTGTTTTGTTTGTTTCTGGTTTTGTTTTTGTTTTTTTGACAGTCGAATGAAAACTAGGACCTTCTCCTAGGAAAAATGCACATGCTTTACCTATCTGAGGAGGGCTGATACATATTAAAATGCTGATTTTGTGGTTCGAAATTGTCAGCCATCGGCAATTTCATGTGGATCAACCTACTACGTAGTTTCGGGGAGTTTGGGGACCACAATTAAAACAAGGACCCTGTTTTAATGTTTGAAGCTAGAGAAGAATCGAGCTGAAATGGCACCCCCTCTCCACCAGAGGAGGGCTGACTCCTGCATACGCTCTCATGTTCTCTCTCTTTAAAAACACAAAGTAAGTTTGAAAAAAAAATCTATAAAGCCCAAGTCTTCTGTGATGTTGACTTAACATTACTGTCAGTGGGACACCATGGGCCAGGGGAGAAGTAAGAGTCCCCCCGGGCAAAAGAGCATCGCGTTGAATCCTCGGGTGTCACCTGTCAGGCACAGTGTGGGATTCAGACTTCTTGTGCTGGGGTGCTTTAGATGTTGAACGCTGAAGACCGACTGTCAGACTCCGGCCTGTGTGATGTGGTGCATAGAGTCATCGTAGTAACAGGATGGTCTGTCACGTGCGTGTCACTTCTAAGAATCAAGACACTTGATGCCTATCAGGTGCTCTCCAAGAGCCACACTGTCATCCAGCCCGGTGTGTTCAAAGCAAGATGAGAGCTACCGAAGGCGGCTGCCACGCCAGACGACCACAGAACCCCTCAAACTAGCCTGGGGCCGTCGGCGGACACTAACCAACCAAGAGAGTGATCCGAGGGGATCAGCCCTCCCACCCAAACAGCGGACGGAGCCTGGGTGCAGGCCCAGGTCTAGCTAGTGCTGGGGCGCCTCTGCTGCTGACTCCCACATCCGGTCCCTGGAGCACGCAGAGAGCGCGTGGAGCCTTTCTGGCCCCTTTGCACCGACTGGCAACCGGAGAGTGTGGGCGAAGGGTCGAGTGGCCCGTCATTCTGTCTCAGGCAGGGAACTCACTGAGCAAGCGAACATGGCTCCTCTCTTCCTGGGCAGTAAAGGCCAGTTTTGGGGATACCTTCTCAGTTATACTGATTCCTGGTCGCTGTGATTACTATCTTTTTTTGCTTTTTTTTTTTTTTTTTGCTTTTTACATTTGAAAGTAATCTCAAAGACAGAAGTATATAAAGTTATTCACCCAGCAGATATTTACGATATACAGGCGCTGTTTTAGACGCCAGGAAGAGCAGTGAACGAAAAGGCCTTGCTTACATCCCAGCAGGGAAAAACAGACCGTAACTAATGCGTGGTGGGCCCTGTGGAAGGACCAGACCAGGATGAGGGTGGAAGGGCGTGCTGATCTGTCTTGAGTGCATCCGGGGAAGATCGCAGGAAGATGCTGTTTGAGCCATCACTGAAGGAACCGGGCGAGCTGCAGCTCTCCGGGGCTGGGTATTCCAAGTAGAGACCACAGCGAGAGCCGAAAGCCTGAGGCAGGAACTGCTGAGGGCAAAGTGGAGGGAGGCAGGGCAGGCGTGCCCCTCTCTCCCTGCACACCGCTGGCACAGCTGGCAGGCCTCGGAATCCAAAGGAGGATTTCGGCTTTCGCTTGAGCTTAGAAGCCGTGGGCAGGGGTTGTGCGCTAGGACGTGCTCTGACTTCCACTTTAAGTGGGTCGACCATGTGTAATTGTTAATAGTGTCCCCTTCACACTCAGTCATGATCCGGTTTGGACAGTAAATTATATGGTTGCCCTGATTTTAGAAGATTTACACTAGCTGCCGTATGGAAAATAGATTTCAGATGGGCAAAGGTAGAAGCAGGGAGACGGGTTACCATAACCTGGACAGGAGATGAGAATACCTCGGACCAGACTGGCGGTAGGAAGTGGTCAGATTCTGGATGTACCGAGATGCTAGTGCTGACACCATTTGCTAAGGTTTGGATGCTGGGTGGGAGGGAAGGGGAGGAGTCAAGAATGACTTAAAGGCTTTTGACCAGAGCACTAGAAAAGGAGAAAGAAGAAAAGATTCCCAGAAATGTAATGAAATCCATATTTCTCTGATCGCCAGGCTTTTTACTGAAAACTTGGGAACAAAGAGAATACCTGTTGTAGTTCAAGTTCGAGCTTGATAGGGGGTGACTAGCGTGCTAAATGCATTGTGATGCATGAGCCTAATGTTTCTGAGATTTGGAGATACTGGCAAGAAGAAATATCTTTTACAGTTTTGCTGAAAATCCTTGGGAGAGAGGATTAGTTTTAGTTCACCATGATTTTGGATAAATGGAGAAGAACATGAGAAATGAACAGAGACTGTTTCTCATGGGATTGAAAATAGGAATCAGCAAAAGTCTGGAAACTGGAAGGAATAAAAGGGCCTCACAAAGGGATAAAACCTTCATCATCTGTGTTGAGGATAGTTACCCAGTCATCTCAACTAACAACCACTTTTTAATCGCTTATCTGCCGAGCAGTGTGATAACCTTGCCAAAAACAAAGATTGAGGGAGTGGGGTGGAGCAGGCTCCCTCCCCAAAATGCAATGCAATGCAAGAATTTCTGGGGTGATAGTACATATAGAAGACTGGAGGAACGTGGGAGAAGGACCATGTGAGCCTGCCTTGGGTGTGAGGGTGACCGCACAGATCAGGGTGAGCTCTGAAGGTGAGAAGTTTGCCAAATGGACAGGTAGAGGGGATGGTAGGTGCAGAAGATCGAAGGCATGAGAACTTACTATTGGAGTATAAACTTTGTAGGGAAAGGGAGCAGATAGGAGATGAAGCTGTACAGGTTTGTTTAAAATCATTTGAGGTCACTCAAACTCATCTATGTTAAAAGCCACATAAAAGAAAGATGGAAAGAATGTGAGCATTGGGAGCAACTAGGAACGGAGTGTGCTGTCCTGATCAAACATGTCTCTTAGGCAGTGTCCTTGTAAGTAGAGATGACATAATATGGGTTCCCTCTCCTGCTTCCCTTTTATATCCGTGGTTGTCGGCCTCAGCACTGTTGACATTTGGGGCTGGATGGTTCTTTGTCGTGGGGAGATCCCCCTGTGCATTGCAGGACGTTCAGCAGCATCCCTCCCCTCCGATCACTAGATGCCAGCAGCAGCGTCCTCACTGGTCTGCAGACATTGCCAAATATCCCCTGGGGTGGGGCAGGGGGGAAATGACTCCCAGCCACTGCTGTTCATCAAATGCCTAGTTCCAGCGGTTGTCCCTCCGTAATTTCTCTTGGATCCATGCCTTTCAGCCCATTTCCGCCACCCCAATACAGACCTTCATCACTCTAGTTATTGCAATTTTTCCTAAGCATATTTTGTGTCTCTACTCTTTCGCTGTAGGAGGATTAATCATCAGAAAGCTATCCCATATCACTCTGCTTATCTGTGCAGTAAGTTACCATTCTCTACCCCATAATTCCAAACTTCTCATATAGGTGCCTGAACCCTTCTAGCCGCTGGCCCCAAGCTATGTCTCCAACCTCATTTCTCTACTTTTCTGTATTCTCTTCTCCACCGAGATCGGCCAATTGGGGATGCCAAAAAATGCTGCCAGCCACACATTTTTTTTCATCTACTTGCTCTGTGTGTATATCATTGGCTCTACCTGCAAGGCAGCCTTTGGCATTGTGAAACCTTGAAGGTCCCTCTCAGATGCTTCAGTCTCAACGAAGGCTTTCTTCCTCGCCCGTCTCCCTTTCTTTGCTCCACATCCTCTAATGGTGACATTTATTGGTGTCTTATTTCCTAGTCCCTTGTGTACAAATGAGAAGTGTGTCTTTCTTCTTTGTACTCCTCATATCTCCAAACATCTTATCTTGGGCAAAATAAGCAGTCTTTGAATGTCTAAGTTATCCTAAAGCAGGACCAGCCCAAGCTATGAAACTTTGTTGCCTTTGGTACTCTAAAAAATGTTAACACGAAAAGACACTCAGATCCCACACTGTCAGTACTGAGATTGTGTAACATTAGAGATATGCAACATTTGTGTCTTTTTTCTTTCTTTCTTTCTAGCCTGCCTATCAGAATCTGAGACAACGTGTTGACAACTTTGTAGCAAACCACTTAGCAACGCATACCTGGAGCCCCCACCTCAATAAGAACCAACTAAGAAACAACATCAGACAGCAAGTGCTCAAGTAAGTCTCTGCGGTTACAGAGTTCCCAGGCTTGACAATGTCACAACTTCCTTTGCCTGAAAGCAGACATTACTCAGAAGTGCATTCGCCTCCTGCTAATGTTGTCGCGTTTTTTGTGGCTGCTTCATATTGTGATGCAGTGTGATTTTAGAGGGAGCTCTAATCACTTCACATTTCCCTCATAAATTTTCAGTCTGATTTCTCTGGCAATGTTGAGAGGAGGGAATGACAATGTGACTTTAAAAAAAAAAATGCCTAGATGTAATATTAATAGATCATAAATGCCAGACTATCCTGTACAGTTTACATTCACAACTATTTTCTGGGCCCGAAAAATAAGTTTTGTTTTATAAAGACATTACAGGTCACTGAAATTAAAATATTTTCCCCTGATTTTGAGACCCTGTCTTCTGTCATCTAAAACAGCCCATCCCTTTTTTTTTTCTTTTGCATTTTATTGTGATTTTTAACTCTGCTTTTTACTGGTGATTTAGCCAAAAAAAGAGGACAAGTGCATTTGGACCTGTCAGAGCCATTTTTGGATGAATGTAAGATAAAGAGAATGAGAAGAGCTAGGATGTTTAGAGGAACCAAAAAAAATTATATTCCACCCCCAGAAAAGCAGATTTACAACATTATCTTGTTCTTGAATATAAATATTTGCCAAGACAAAAAGACTTGGACCTTCTGTCCCTTCTTCAGCCTCCAGAAGAGGTGACAAAGTTATTTAAAGCGCCTCGTCTTCCTGCCGTGACAAATATTTATGTCCAGGCACATCTTTTGGAATGAAATGTGGCTTTAAACAGTTAAACAAGTCTGTTTTATACCAGACATCTCTCAATGCCTTCTCGTCCCACGGGAACCCTGCAAGTGCTACCCCACGGACAGTGCTGACCCGCAGGGAGCCCCGCAAATAAAACTCCACCCCCTGACTCAAAGACCCACTTAGCCACAGGCAGTAGTGGAAGGAAGCCAGGAGCCTGGGGGCTCAGACCGAGTCTCCTCGTGAAGGGGGAAATTTCACAGGGACTTGGTTGTCTGCTCGAACCCGTCAGGAGTCCAGGTGAGATGAGAGGATGCTGTCGGAGGGTCGTTCCTGAGCAAGCAGAGGCCGAGGGCTCTGTCGGCTCACCGGGCCCGGAAGGTCACTCTCTTCCAGGCCTTTAGGAGAACAGTAACCAAAATAGTAGGGGGCTGGGGGGCAGGATCTCCCACACTGTCACCCGCACGTTTACACAGAACGTTACCCACGACAGAGCTGTCACTCAACAATTTGCATAGCTGCTTCCGTTTTCACAGATGACTCCATTGCGTTAAAAGCGTGTTTGCATTCTTTTCTTTGCGTGTAGAGACAAAATGGAAAGCATGTTTTCTGGAATTGCATTTGCTCCTTAGCATTCAAACCTGTAAAGTAGGGAAGCAGCCATCTATTCTGGTCTTTTAAGGGAACTAAACTCAGTCTTGCACATGTAAAATCAGACACTTAAAATCCTTGCTGTACCAGTACAAGACGCTTCACAGAGTCGGTGTTTGGCAAGGGGTTCTGTGCACATCGGTTCAGGTTCTTGTGACCCTCAGCGATCACCACCAGGCTTCCTGCGGGTGACCAGGGCCCTCCCCTAGACACATCATGGAGCGGGGAAGCGCCGTCTCGTAGTGCTTTTCCTGAGTCACGTGCAAGTTTTCTTCTGGTGATATTTATTTTTAAATGAACTGTTCTCTTACTTAAAATCCATCAGTAAAATTTTACATTACTGATGATAACATCGTAAAGCTTCCCCAAAGAGCCTGTTTAGTTGTGTCTAACTAATGGTATATGGTTGCACTGGCCCCTATAAATACAATTCCGGACAGTTTCTCATACGTATATTTTGAGAACCACTCAGTTGAGTCTGTTTTGTTGAGACATTTATATAGGACAAAAAGCCTTAATATCAGCAGTTTTGGATGGCTCAACTTAATAGCTAATCTGCAGATTCAACAGGGGTAAAAATCTTATTCTACTTATGTATTTATTTGTACGACAGAACCTGAAAAAAGCTATTAGATAGCTCAGAAATAATGACCTTAACTGAACAGGATTTAGAAGGAAGATAAGGCAATAGCTTGAATCAGGACAGGGCCGCTGCTGGCATTTTGGCCTTGACCTTGAACCTAGAGTGTGGCTTCTCCAGTGAGGCAGCTGCGGCCATGGCTCATGACCCCAGAAAGAACCTGTGGTCATTAGCACTGGCCTCCAGTTTTGTTCCCGATCGGGGCTGACCAACCACTGTGACAATGGACCGAAATAGACCAGGGGCCAGAGTATAGGCAGAGACCAAAACAATAATTCGGGTGGGTGGGTTTAATTTATTTTATCTTTATACTTGTGTATTCAATCAAAACACTTTTACGATGGATTGTCCTTGTTTCTTTTCTCCCTGCTACATTTTAAAGACACTTCTAAGATGTAACAGTGTTTGCAGGAGTGCTTTTATATGTATATATTAGAGGTTTAAAAAGCAGGTTACCTACTTTGTGCGGCCTTGGCTCATTTTTCTCTATGGCCCACATAAGTGGAATTATAGTATCGCAGGCATAAGGTGCCTCAGGAAATGAAAATCAGCTTCGTCCTCCGCTCCCGACAGAGCCGCACTCAAAAATAGCATTGACCGCGTTCGGAGGGGTTCCTTGGGCACTCTGCAGAGGGCCCGAGGCCCAGAAGCTGGTAGGGCCCGGCACCCCGCTCTGCCGGCAGCGTCCAGGGACCTTCTCCTCAAGTTCCCGTTTGGGAAGAAACAAGGCTTAAGTGCATTTCTTAAAACACACGTCCTCTTACCTTGCCCAGACGCCTTTGTGACTTGCCGTGCATGTGGGACTTAGGCGCCCTGTTTGCTCCTCGGTCTCTCGTCTGTGGCATTTCTTTAAGGTCTTTCTTCTCCTGTATGGAACTCAAGACTCGGCTCAAGTGTCTTCTCCTTTGCGAAGCATTCCCAGATTATCCCAGACACATCTGATAATTCTTATTCACTCCTTCCCTACAGTAGTGTGTGGTATGTCCTAGTGTCTGTCATCTTGTATTTTAATTATTTGTATCTGCCTCCCTTATCGGAACAGGGACCGGGTCTGATTTGTAGCGAGTCCGTGGCCTGCCTGGTGCCTGTTACTGGAGAGAACACTCATAATCGTCAAATGAATAAATCATCCAGTTTGTTTATAGCAAGGAGATCATAAAAAGGAAACCAGAAGTCTTAAGTTTTATTTTGGTTCTGAAGTTTACTTTATTTATTGTTCTGTATATATATATATATATTTTAAGTTTGATGAAATTATACTTTGTGTGTATGCTTCAGTTTTTCTGGAGACTCTGATACTTATAAAAGGCTTACATTTTTCTGTTTAAAAATAAAGGTGCAGAATCCATTGATTTATTTTGTACCCAAAACTCAGCTTCAGTGATCATTTATCCCAACGTGCCATGGGCCGGATTGGGGAGAGGTAAGCATCACCTATAGGCCTGGCCTCCGGATCGTGTACTGTGTCTAGTTCTAAGGGTGTTTTGTTTTTTGTTTTGGCCACTTTACTGTTTCCACGAGTGACACAGTGGCGGGAAGATCGCAGCATTTTTGCATACGGCATATCTAAATGCCACTGGAGTGCGAAACTCATCTTCCATTCCCTCTTCTTTCTACATCCAAGCGAATAATCCGATTGGGGTCGAACGTATATGTAATAGATACAGTTGCACTTAAAAGTAAGTAATGCAGGTAACGTGAAATTATTATCATTATTCTTTTAACTTTCTGTAAATCCCCCTGTGTTTCAGATCAGGAATGCTGGAGTCCGGCATCGACCGAATTATTTCTCAGGTTGTGGATCCAAAGATCAACCACACGTTCAGACCTCAGGTGGAGAAAGCGGTGCACGAGTTCCTGGCCACGCTGAACCACAGAGAGGAAGCGGGCGGCGGCGTGGCCCCCGACGATGAGAAGCCAGACCCCTCCGTCGCCGCGCAAGGTGCCTCGCTTGCCTTTGGGCAGCTCTGCTGCCTTTCCTCCCGAACGCAGTGTCAAGTCAGGCCCGTCTGGTTTGGAAACACTTTTCTCCTTGGCCACTGTGGCGAAATTGTATATTATTGTAAATATCACCCAAATTCCTCAGCTGGCTTAACTTGTTTTACATTAGGACAAAGTAACAGGCATTTTAGTAAGTGTTGAGGGTATATGTATGTTTCAGCAGAGGGAATAGGAGAATGATGAAAGACAGTATTCTTTTTCTGGAAACCAGACCGTTCTCGGGTGTGCATGGTGCCTTTCTAAGGTACGGCACTGGGGAGGTGGAGGACTTAGTGTGTGCTGAGAACTGGCCCTGGTACCTGCAGGTCTGCAGGTGTGCAAGTGAGTGCTCTGCACAGCACGCACAGCGGGTAGAGACGACAGTGGGGCGTGGCACTGATTCAGCCGGGGGCCGACCTCCCGCGTACATGTGTTCTAAAACCTGTCTTTCCCTCAAAGGTGTCCCCGCACCTGGGCCCAGTGCCAATGTAGCCAGCGATGCCATGTCGATCTTAGAAACCATCACGTCTCTGAACCAAGAAGCCAGCGCTGCCCGGGCTTCGACAGAAGCGTCGAATGCCAAGACCAGTGAGAGACCGTCCAAAAAGCTCCCGTCGCAGCCAAGCACGGACACTGGTGCTGAGAAGGAGAAAACTTCCGAAGACGTGGCTGACAAAGAAAAATCTCCGTCCGACTCTGCAGGGGAAGGACAGGAAGCGGCCCCCAGGGCTGAAGAACTGAGTGATCTCCCTTGTCCGGTCGAAGAAATTAAAAACCACACAAAAGAGAGTAATAGTTCACTGCTGCTAAATAAGGATGTTCAACAGGAAAGCGGTGACCAGAAAAATAAATCAACAGACAAAGGTGAAAAGAAACCAGACAGCGGCGAGAAAGGAGAAAGAAAGAAAGAAAAGAAGGAAAAGCCTGAGAAGAAATTGGATCACTCCAAAAGGAGTGAGGATGTCCAGAAAGTAAAAGAGGAAAAACAAGCAAAGGATAAAGAAGCAGAGGGCTCAAAACCTCCTTCAGAGAAAAACAGTAATAAAGCTAAAGAAGGGACGAAAGAAGGTAAAAAGTTGCAAAAATAGACAACAGTTTAGAGAACAGAATGTCCATTGGGGGGAGTATCATCAGATTTGCCTTTAACATTTTAATGGATTTTATTCTTGTGCTTCAAAAGCCTGAGAACATACCTCCTTTTTGCTATAAAACAGAGCTGCAAACATTTGTGTTTCTTTTCTGTGCTCCTGTCCCAGTTCACGAAGTAAATGAACAGAGAAGCTCTAAACCTTATGATTTTTAACTCATAACTTATTGTCATACGTTATGCCGAGCAACTTCATTCCTAGTTGTATATCCTAATCTTTAAAATATTAGATAGTAAGTATTTCAGCTACTTCCGTAAAATTTGCTTTTGTGTCATTTACATCATAAATGAATCGTTTTGTTATTTTTATAGGATAACAGTTTGCCTTTGTATTTGCTGGAAGCAGCTCTGCCTTATTTGATCTTGGTTGCTAATGAGAGATTTTTTATTTCTAAAGTGGAAGTTTTCAACATATTTAAAGCAGAAAATCCTAAGTGTATTTTTGGACTCAGGTTCTGCCTTTGTTCTTATACTGAGGTGATTTACCTTCTGTGTTTTTTTGTTTTCCTGAAGATTGCTCTGTGGTCGAGTCTGATGTTGATGGCCTTACGGACATCACAGTCAGCTCCGTCCATACCAGTGACCTTTCGTCTTTTGAAGAAGACACCGAGGAGGAGGTTGTAATGTCTGACAGCATGGAAGAAGGAGAGATCACGTCAGACGGTAAAGCATTCTACTTACTTATCCCCCGTGACGCTTCCCGCCCCGCACTGTCTGTACGGTCAGATGGCTGGACCGTGAGAGACGGTATGTAGTGGCACGGGCACGGGGCTTTGTAGTTGGAAGATTTGTCTGTGAGTCCCAGCTGGGAGGTTCCCTGTCTGAGCAAGCCTGGTAAGCGGCTGAACCGCAGCGAGCCTCGGTTCTCCATCTCTTGACTTCGTCCCCTAGGATTGTTAGGAGACTTAGATGAGTTAATGTACGTGGTATGCTCTGTGTGTGCGTGTGTGTGAGAGAGAGAGAGAGGGAGACAGACAGACAGACAGACAGACACGTGTGAGGGAGCGCAGTCCACAGCACTCCCCTCCGGACACTAACTGCAAGTTTTGTGTCCCAGGACCTCCCGTAGGTTTGATAATTTGCTAGAAGGACTCCCCGAACTCACTGGAATCTGTTAAACCCACTGTCACAGTGCATTACGGCTAAGGGACACCGATTAAATCGGCTGAGGGAGGGCGGGCGTAGGCCGGAGTCAAGGACGCCTCCAGGCGTCCCTTCCCTGGACAGCATTACTTTCTGGCCCCGACGTCTGACAGTACTCACGGAATGTCACCCGCCGGGGATGCTCACTCAAGCCTTGATGTCCAGCGTTTTTATCGGGGCTCTGTCATGACATAGTTGACCACCCACGTGTCTGGTCTCAGTCTCCAGCCCCCTGGAGGTCAAGCTGATACTCCATGACCCAAAGGCCCCGCCCTGAATCACACTGGCAGATGATTTGGCTTGACTGACGCAAGACCCCTGGGGCCCCAGAAACACCCGGCATTCCAGAGGCTTAGAGATGTCCTCCCGGAAGCCAGGGGCGAAGACCAGACCTGTCTCTACCAACCCTTTATCAGCACTTACAGTGTTCCGGGCATTGTGCTGAGTTACTCCACTGCTCTGTGAAATAACCACAACCCTCAAAACAGCCCTGGGAGGCAGGTCCAGGGGAAGAAGTCGAGTCACCGAGGGAAGATCACACAGCCGGGTCTTGTCCTGGTGGCATCGCCAGTGGGCGCCGGTGCAGGTTTCAGACCCAGGTCTGGGCCTCTGACCAGCACCGTATGCTGCTCTTTCCCACGTGATCAAATTCTGTTGATGACCTTCATAAAAAGTCAAAAATACGAATATTGTTCTCAATGGCCTGTAGATAGCGTCTTGTAAATTTATGCTTAGAATACCTAGAGAGAAAAATAGAGGAAGAAAAGTAGAAGCATTTAATACCACAGAAGTGCTGCTCAGAGTCTCCCGTGTTTCGTTCTTTTTTTAGTAGCCATGAAAAGACTGAATACCAACCCAAGAAAGCAGCACACTCCCCACTTTCCCTGTCTGTCCTCGCGAGGTCAGCTCCGTAGCATGTCGTGAGAAGAGTTCCACTCAGCTGTGAACGCTCCACTTTCTCCAGCCGAACCAGTCGAAATCCGAATTCTAGATGCTTTGGGGGTCTTTCAAGTTTTGTCCTGGTCAGGGCTAGATTTTATATGTATGGGGTAAAAAAATAAGAAGAAGAAGAAGATGGCTGTTTTGAGAGTGCCAGGTGGTAGGAATTAAACACCCTCGTTCACAACATTTTCTTCTCGCTGTGGTGGGGGACACTCGCCTCTTGCGGGTGGAGGGTTTTACGTGTCCTTGGTGGAGGGCCAGCTATCGATTCTTGCCTCGCCCGTAAATGAGACACTCACAGGTGGTCATCAAAACCTCCAGTTTGAAGTACGGCCTCAACGGAATTTGTTCAGTGTAAAGCATTCCTGTCGCATACGAATGATATTTTACTATTTGTCAAGAAAACAAATCACTATAAGGTTTAAATTTTGTTTGCTGTCTGCTTTTATGTGTGAGAAGTTGATTGTTAAGAAATAAATCAAGATGTGGAGTAGAGCCTTTAAAAATGTCAATTTCTAGGGGGGAAAATGTCAATTTCTGAATTTTCATCTTCGGATATTTTCCTGTGAGACCTAGAAGTGAACTTGAACTGCACTAATACTGTTCTTGCTGCTCAATGTTGATGAAACTTAATGCTGATTTTAATGCAGATTCACAGAGCACTCCTCTTTCCATTGACTTTCTTCCAGATGAGGAGAAGAACAAGCAGAATAAAACCAAAGCTCAGACCAGCGATCCTAGTGAAGGGAAAGCAAAAGGTGTGCGGCACGCGTACGTGCACAAGCCGTATCTCTACTCCAAGTACTACAGCGACTCCGACGACGAGCTCACCGTGGAGCAGCGGCGACAGTCCATTGTGAGTCCCGCCGACCGCCGCCTTTCGCGTTTAATCCGTGACACACTTGACTAGCCCGAGGGCGAGGTGACACACTTGACTAGCCCGAGGGCGAGGTGCTCGTGAGCATAGGGAACAGTGACTCGGGCCCTGTTTTCAGGAACCTTGTCGTGTCGAGGCAGTATAGACACACACGTGTGACAGGGGTGTTCATGTCCTCATGGTTAATAGCAGTGAAAAACTGTTAGGAACCTGCGTGTTTCGTGGTATGGGAATGTTTGAATCAAGTGTGAATCGAGGCATACAGGCATATGGCGTGCAGCCGTGAACACAGTATCAGATTACTGGACGAATACTGGACGTGGAAATACTTCTAATAAGATCCGTCATTCGTAACAGCTTTTTAGAGGAAAAATTAGTACCTCATTGTACGTGTACATCGTACGTGTACATACATCTGAGATGACTTAGAATTTCAGAAACATTAAAATACGGGGATATGGTCATCTTTGAATGAGAAAATATTGTTACTTAGACAAATTTCAAAGAGGCACACTCTCTGCTAATAGTGGCTTACCTCATGACAAGTTTAGTTGGTCAGGAGTTATGCCTGTGGCACTCTGAGACTTTCAGGGAGGGTGGGAGTGACACGAAATGACCAGATTCTCCCTGGCTTTCAAATTCAACAGCAGAAAGCCCCGCGCCTAAAACCTGGGGCCTGAGAGTATAACCGGCCTGTCCCATTTGTTGTGGGACCGGCCTGTCACTTGACTCTGCATTTCAACGTGCTCCTTTAAGAGTAATTGAAAAATGATGGAGACCTACCTGTGTTCACCTGATGGTCATGGGTATTTTCACAGCTGTCCTTCTCATTGAAGCAACCAGTTTATTAAACCACCATTTCTCACAATGATACTTTTCCCATTCTTTAATGACATTCTAAAAGAGTAACGGACATTTTTTTCTCTCTCTTTTGTTCTTCCGGTAGCTTCCAAATTCAACATATTCTGGTAGTGTATGTGCACTTTTGCAGAGCCCATGAATTTGTGAGAGCACTTGAAGGGCAAATATTTTTTTCAAGAGTGTTTTGCTTTTGCCAGATAACCAGAATAATTGTGAATATTTTGCGGTTTTAGGCTAAAGAAAAAGAAGAGAGGCTTTTAAGAAGGCAAATTAATAGAGAGAAACTTGAAGAGAAACGAAAACAGAAAGCAGAAAAGACCAAGTCTTCAAAAGCTAAGAGCCAAAGTATAAGAAATGTTAACTTTATTATTTTAAACTGTCTTAGACACTTCATTGTTTTCTGGATATTCATATTACTTATGAGATAGGATTGTAAAGTAAAATGATCTTAATTATATTTCAGTAAAACTTTTATTTTTTTTTAATTATGTATTTTTAAGTGTGAAAGATTTCCTTTTTAATCTAATGTGCTTGGTCACTTTTCATTATTTCTGAATATTAAATATTCTATCAAGTACCAGCTTACACAACTCACATATTAGCAATTCATTTTCCAATGGCTGCGGGATGAATTATCAGTGGAAAATGGATTGTTAACTAGTGAATAATCAAGCCTTGCTGGTGATAGTAATGGAATTAATCTATACTTTATAGTAATTAAAATGTCAAACATTTGTGTGCAATATGCAATTGAACAAACTTGAACTTCCTCTGGACACTGAGCCTGTGTAATATACAGATACATACACATATATAAGCATTTGAAATTAAAAAACGGTAAGACTACTCCATCTAAAGTATTATTTTTATTCCAGCACAACTTAAGGATATGAAAGCCATTTTGCATTTTTACAGTGATTAGAAAAATTTAATGAAAAATAAATAAATATTACACCATTTAGAAAACTCTGTTCCTAAATACAGTTTATCGGTTGCTTCTTTACTAGGCAAAAATAGTGTGGACTTAGAAGACTCATCAGCAAAGAGTTTGGAACCTAAAGCCCCCAGAATTAAAGAAGTCCTTAAAGAACGGAAAGTTTTAGAGAAAAAAGTAGCCTTAAGCAAAAAAAGAAAAAAAGATTCAAGGTACATATTTTACCTGGCAACGTTCCCATTGTAACACTCTCCCGGCGCTCTCCGCAGTGAGCCACTGACCGTGGCAGTACAGAGCCAGGCCTTGCGTGTGTATGTCGTTGCATGTTTATTAAAGACCGTAGGGTTGCGTTTTTAGCATCGTAGTTCATTGTGTTAGTGTCTCTGATATTTCAAAGTGTTCATCTTTTTCCGCGGGAGGTCCCAGACCTTTCTGATAATTTCGAAGGAAGCTTTGGACTCTCTCCCCGGGAAAAACATCAGCATCAACACACAGCTGTCCCTAGAGCTTCAGAGGGAGAAGGACCCTCCAGATGTACCCAGGAGGTGTCCCCGTTCAGTACCCCTTGTTTAGTGATCGCCTCCGTTTTCCAGTCTTTGCAGGCGATTCTCTTCATCGTATACTGTGCTTCTCCCCATGAGCCAGAGGCCTGAGCCTGAGTCTTTTTTAGCACCACGTTATAGTTAATTCTAGAAGAATGGGAAAGCGGAAGAGACAGAGTGGCCACGAAGGCATGGGAGCTGTGGGCTGCAGTTTCTGTCCCATCAAGATGCGATTATGTAAATTTATCACAGCCTTTGAGTTAGCTTAATCACTGATTTGCAGAACTCAGCAAAAGGAATCAGCTCTCAATTTCCTTATGGTACCTTCTTCCTATTGATCTGAATATAAAACTTCCTGGTTTGCTCAAAAGATGGTAAGACTTTCAGAATATAATTATAGCTCATTAAATACTCAGTTTAGAGCAACAATTCAGTAATTGTTGTTTCCAGTATGCTTTAGCACCATGTCATAGAGTACTCGGTGTCACACTGGGGATCGTATCCTAGTCATGACTAGAACAGGATTTCAGCTGCCGGCATAGCAAGCCTCTCTTTGTGGATCAAGTGTTTATAGAAAAGGAAAGCTAAGCTGCTTTTTTTTAACCTTCCTGAAAATTTCTTCATTTGATTCAAAGTTCATCGTTGACTTTTTCCCCCACGTAGGAATGTTGAAGAGAACTCTAAAAAGAAACCGCAAGCTGAAGAAGATTCCAAAGAAACCCTCAAAACAACGGAGGTGTGTCCATTTTAAACGCTCTTTTGTCAGATACAGGCTATTCCGTCCTTTGGGGTAAAACTTAGAATGCAGTTTGTTCTTTTCCAAGTAAAAAATCCTCACGTTCAGCATTCGCAAACCCCCATCCTATTATGGTATAAATGCCTCATTTTGGCGAGTTGATCCACGTGATTATTTATCTGGATAGTAGCTGCTTTTCTACTCCCCTTCCTAAGCTCCCCCCCACACACACTCCCCCACACCCACTTCTTATATTGGCAATAACAGAATTGCCGGCAATAATAGTGAACAAGAGAAGGGGGGACATGAAAAACCCCTGAACCAGAACAAATCACATTTCGTTCCCTTTCACTCCTTGTCCACAGAGGCACATAAATTTGTAGAGTGAATGTAGTGTTGCAAAACATTATTAACAATTCACTCCTACTCATATCGTGTTAGCTGTAAGCTTCCTATGTATTATATTTAACAGTTGCCTAGTGTTATATAGTGAATGGCGATACCATAGTATAAGCATTTCTTTATAGTCGAGCACTTAGATTGTTTCTAAGATCTGATTCTTTTAAATAGTAAAAATGTGTGTAATGGGGACATTTCTTCACCTTTTTTGGATTTTTTTTCTTGGGATAAACTTTTGCTTTCATTGGTTTTAAATCCTATTTATAATGTCAGTTTTATAATTCTGTATAGCCAAGCTATCTTAACACTTTTAAGGGAGAAAACTAAAAATTTAGTGACTGTTTATTCATAGCTAGTAAACAATCTTGATTTCTTTACTCAGAAAAATTGAGGCATGTTTCAGTCTGTCCTCATATTTCAATGGCATATTTTTAAATATTTAACTTTATTTGGTGATAAATTTCTTTAACTAACGATCTCAAATTTTTATTCACATTAATTGGTTAGAACTTACTGTAAAATTAGGTTGATGAAATTCCTCTTAGTTCTTTCTTTGAGGAATTGAATTCTTAAGTACTTTTTTAAGATTTTGCTCTGTCCTTGTCCCCATATCAGTGCAAGTACGTTCATCTCTGTAAATTGTAAGGACGTGTAAGGGAAGCAACCCAGAGGCAGAGGTCTTTCTGAGGACGAGTCATCAGCAAATCTCTATCAAAGCGTGTTTAGTCACCATTCATTCATTAACACTAATCTCTGTGCCACCCTGCTGGTGGAAGGGACAGGCTTAGATGCTGTGAGCTCTCCGTATCTTCCCTGGGCCACAGAACGTACACATCCACTTTATAGGACACGATTACCGTTATTGTGAGTTACTGTGTGCGTATGAACCATTCTAAGTAGACTGTCCACCAAGTACAGTCGTGAGGTCTCCATAAATCTGGTTTCTAAATAAAAGTATAGGAAACCTTCGTTTCAGTATAAAATTTTTCAGTTGTCTTCAACATTAGGTGTCATGTTCTTGGACCGAAAAGAACATTGGATTGTCATTCATTAATACCGTTTCTGTTTTTTAATGACTACTGGGCACTTGCAGGCTCTAGTGATTGAGAGTTACAGAAGGCCTGAATGCCTGGACGGATCTCCAGAGAAATAACCAGTCTCTGTAATGATGACTGCGCTATAGTAGGGAAAGTACTAGACTTAGAATGAGATCAGCAAAACTCTTCAAGTTATTGAATCACGCCCAGCTCCACATTCTTGGTGCATAAAATGAAGTTGATGATCCCTACCACAGGCTGCTCAAAAAGATTAAGTAAGGTGTAAAATACATGACAGCACTCAACATGTTAAATGCACCCACATGTTAAATTCAAATATACGAACTGACTTATATTTTAACCTTTATTTTCCCACAGCATGGTGAAAAGGAAAAGGTGTCTTCTTCCAAAGATTTGAAACACGTTCATGCAAAAAGCGAACCAAGTAAACCCACCCGGAGACTCTCGGAGTCTTTGCATGCAGCTGATGACAACAAAAATGAATCTAGAATAGAAAGAGAACATAAAAGACGGACGTCGACCCCCGTTGTGGTGGAAGGGGCTCAGGAAGAGACCGACGCGCGAGATGGGAAAAGGCAGGTGGAACGCTCAGATGCGGGCTCAGAAGAACCCCAGAGACAGAAGAGCACAGTTAAAAATGAAAAGCATCCGAAGAAAGATGATTCTGAAACACCACATGTGAAAAACCCGCCTAAGAAAGAGGCGAAATCCTCCAAGGAGAAGCCCGAAAAAGAGAAACCTCTGCTGGAAGATAAACTGTCGGCGAAACATAAGCACAAAGGGGACAGTGCGCATAAAACAGGGGACGAGACTGAGCTTCACTCCGCTGAGAAAGGGGTAAAAGTCGACGAAAGTATTCAGAAGCCGAGTCAACAACCCAAGCTTCCTTCAGATGATAAAGCTGAACGAAAAAGTAAACATAGGAATGAAAGGAAATTATCGATTTTAGGCAAAGATGGAAAGCCAGTTTCCGAATACATCATAAAAACAGATGAGAACGTTCGTAAGGAAAACAACAAAAAAGAGAGACACCTGTCCACGGAAAAAACGAAGGTCGAGCACAAATCCAGAAGATCAAGTGACTCTAAACTTCAGAAAGATTCTCTGAGTTCCAAGCAACATGGAGTCCCATTACAGAGAAGAAGCGACAGTTATTCAGAGGGTAAGGGTGACACGGACTTGACTAATTTAGATAATAACTCAAAACCAGAAGAAGTTCACAAGGAGAAGCGAAGGACAAAGAGCTTGATGGAAGAGAGACCGGTGTTAAAGTCGAAATCCAAAAGTCAAGGCAAACAGCTAAGAGCTGTTGACACAGAGTTGCAAGAAGGTGTCACAAAGCCGACAGCTACTCCAAAGCCAGAGAAGGAGAAGAGCGCAGAAGACAATGACCCGGATAGACAGCGGAAGTCTAAAGTTGAGGACAAGTCTTCTGAGGAAACTGGCCTTGAACCTGTATCAGAGAGCGCCACCTCCTCAGTGCACAGCACACAGAAGGACGCTAGTCACCGAGCTAAGCTGCCGTTAGCCAAGGAGAAACATAAGGGTGATAAAGATTCGAGCTCCTCCAGACTCGAGAGGAAGTTATCAGACGGACACAAAAGCAGAAGCTTAAAGCATAGTAGCAAGGATGTGAAGAAGAAGGAAGAAAATAAATCAGATGACAAGGATGCTAAAGAAGCTGACAGTAATCACGAAAAGGCCAGAGGGAATAGCTCAGTCACGGAAAAGAAAGTAAGTAGACGGTTGTATGAAAACCGGAGAGGAAGCTCGTCCCAAGAAATGACCAAAGGAGATGAAAAATCGGCAGCAAACGCTTCGGGCACTCCGAGTACTTCCTCCCTTCAGAGAACAAAAAAGAGTGGCGACACCCCATCAGTCCCTGAACCAGAGCCAATGCAAGTGGATTCTGAGCCCGCCGTTGAAAACGCGCCTGAAGGTTGTAAAACGCAGGAGAGCAGCCATGACAGTCCCCAGCCAGACACTGACGCTGAAAATGCGACAAAAAACCCTGCAGCGCTCAGGGACGAATCGAGAACTTCCCTAGTAGACGCAAAAGCAGCAGCTCCCGCCTGTAAATCGGGACGTGGAGCAGGAGCTGTTGGTAATTCTGAAAAGCACGCTGACCACAAAAGCGCCCCGACCAAGAAGGCGCACGGCCCTAGCGCTGCGTCCAAACCAGATACCGGGGAGAAAGAGCCCACTCCACAGGGAGCCCGTGAAGCGAGTGTAGACTCGGCAGCGGGTCCGAGGGCGGATCCTCGCGCCCCGTCAGAGAGCCACAGGGCGCCAAGGAACTCGAAACACACACGAGCTACCGAGGAGTGTGTGGCTCAAAGAGACGCTGTTCTTGAACATTCCGCACATGTAGAGCCCTCGCCGTCCCCAAGTGCAGCGACCGCTGCGCCTCCGACACAGCTGCAGGATTCGGGTGGACTTGCTGTGGGTGGCAGAAGAACTGTGCTCGAAGGTGGCACGGCCAGCACCTCCCTTGCAGACCACACTGAGAGCCCTAACCAAAGTCTGACTGTTAGGGAATCAGAAGTCCCCAGGACAGGTGACAGCAAAGAAGGGGGTGCCGTTTCCACTGCAGATGCACCAGCAAAAAAAGCCAGTCTAGACAGCAAAAGACACATTCCAGAAGGTTCCCAGGCCACCATACTGCACAGTAAACAGGGAAAAGGAAACGTGCCTCTCGGTCCCAAGTCAACAGACACGGTCACGGAAAACGAATGTGTTAACAGAGAAGGTGGCTCGAAGGCCATGGCCAGGAAAGGGAGTGGCTTCAGTACAGAGCCCGCTTCCAAGCAGGCAGGCAGACCTGCGGTGGAAAGTGGCAGAAAGGGTGGCATCGCTGTTGACCCCATCGCTGGCGTGAGTGCCAAAAAAGATGCTGAAACTGTTGAGGCCAAGCTCAGCCCAGGCCCAGGTGACGTGGGAAACGCGTCCTTTGCTGCTGAAAGAAGGGGTGAGCTCAGTGAGGTGGACACCAGTGCTGGGAATAACGCGGCCTCCTCCGGGCTTCCGCAAAGGGACAGTGCAGCCAAGACGGTGACCGCCGGGTCTGGCAGAGCAGAAAAGACTGCTATCACCACGAGCACCGAAGGGGAGGACACAGGCACTAGCTTGAACCCGGGCAAGGCCGGGAACGCCGCGAGCACCTCCTCCCAAGCGGGAGCGGGGGAGGCGGCCGTGCCTTGCACGAGCATCGAGGCAGACGAGGGCCTGGGGACAGGCGCGCGCTCCGGACACAGCGGTCCCCGCGTGGGGGCCGAGGCCAGCGCGTGCACGGTCTTCGCTGCGGCCGAGGAAGGCGGGGCCGTGGTCACGGAGGGCCTGGCAGAGAGCGAGCCCGTCCTCACGAGCACCAAGGAGGGGGACAGCGGAGAGTGCGCCGTGGCCGAGTCCGAGGGGCGGGCCGCCGAGCCAGCCGCCGCTCAGGCCAGCGCCATGGACGACGGCGCCAGCAGTGTCGTGACCGACGAGAAGGACGATGCCGTGACCAGTGCGGGCTCCGAGGAGAAATGCGATGGCTCTTCCAGCAGAGACGCAGAGCTGGTTGGAGGGACCATCCCTTTCGTTAGTGAGGGGGAAAGCGACGCGGCCGTGACGAGCGCAGGGACAGAAATACGGGAGGCCTCGTTAAGCAGTGAGGAGCTGGATGGGTTCCAGAGAGACGTGGCGAGGACGGGCCCCAAGACAGAGACCGAGGGGACCGTGACATGCACAGGCGCCGAGAGGAGGAGCGACAGCCCCGCCGCGTGCGCGGTGACGGGCGCGGGGCCGCAGGCGGAGCGCACGGTGGTGGGGGCAGCGGTGCCTGTGGACAAGGACGCGCCGCCGGGCCCGAGTGCCACCCAGGAGGGGGACGGCTCCGCCACCGACGGCGCCGAGGGCGAGAGCGCGGTGTCCAGCACGGGCATAACGGAGGAGGACGCCGAGCGCCCGGCCAGCTGCTCCGGCTCCGAGGACGGCGACGGCGGCGACGGCTGCGCGCGCGGCCCCGCGTCCGAGGAGGGCGGGGAGAGCGCGATGGACAGCACGGCCGCCGCAGAGGCCACGAACGCGCCGTCGCTCGCGGCCGGCCCCTGTGACGACGAGGGCGTTGTCACCAGCACGGGCGCCAAAGAGGAGGACGACGAAGGCGAGGGCGTCGTGACCAGCACTGGGCGAGGCAATGACGTGGGGCACGCGTCCACGTGCACGGGGACAGAGGACGAGAGCGAGGGCGCGTCCGTGTGCGAAAGCGCGGAGGAGGGGGACGGCCACATCGGGACCGCAGCGGGGCTGGCGGCCGCGGAGGCCGGGGCGGCCGCCGCCAGCGCGCACCACGGCGGCGCGGACAGCCGCAGCGGCGCGGATAAGCGGGAGAGGGACGCGGACGCGGAGATCTGCTCCAGCGCCAAGGGCGAGGTGGAGAGCAGCGTGAGCAGCGCCGCTTCGGGCAGGGCCGAGGGGCCGGCGGTGCCCGCGGCGTGCGAGGGCCCCGGGGCCGGTGCGGCCGCAGGTCCCGGTGACCGCCAGCCGGCCGGGACAGGCAGCGGGGAAGACAGCGCCGCGGCCCCGGACCGCGAAGGTCGTCACACGTCGCCCGGCGAGAAAGAGGATGAAGGCATCATCACCTCCGTGGAAAATGAGGAGTGCGACGGCCCCGCGGCCACGACAGCCGGTGGCAGTGTCGCCGAGCACACCTGTGCGGCCGCGGGCGCAGGGCAGGGCGCCGGCCTGCTGATCTCCACCAGCACGACGAGGGACTGCGCCGGGCAGCTGGGCGCGGCCGGGGCCGCGGAGGGGGCTGGCCCGGGCGCCCTGGAGACGGAGGAGACCGCAGGCAGCGCGGCTGGGGACGCAGAGGACTTCGAGGCGCCCATGCCCAGCGCAGGCGCACGGGGCGACAGCCAGACCCCCGTCGCGGGGAGCGAGGACAAGGACGAGTGCGCCATGATTTCCACGAGCATCGGGGACTTCGACGTCCCCGTGTCCAGCGCGGCCACCGTCACGTGCGCGGGAGGTCGGCAGCCCGCGGTGGCCGCGGAGGGGCGCGCGGAAGGCGCGAGCCCGCTGAGCGCCGACGACTTCGAGGGGCCCAGGCCCAGCGCGGACGCCGACCGCCCCCTCGCCTCCACCAGCAAGGACGACAGGGACGAGTGCGCCCTCATCTCCACCAGCATCGCGGAGGAATGCGAGGCCTCCGTCTCCGGGGCCGCCGGGGAAGGCGAAGACCAGCGCTCCGTGACAGTCACGGAGGAAAAGGACGGGAGCGCCATCATCTCCACAAGCTCGGGAGAAGACGGCGAGGGCCCGGTGTCCAGTGCCGTCCCTCGGCAGGCGGGCCATCCCTCGGGCGCGCCAGCCGAGGAGATAAGTGACACCACCATGATTTCCACGAGCACGTCTGAAGGCCGCGAAGCGGTCATGAGGGGCGCCGCCCCCCGGGACGACGATCAGCCCACTGCTGCAAGGACAGATGACTCGGGCGACACCGCCATCATCTCCACCAGCACAGCCGAGTGCGTGCCGGCTGTCACCGGCCTGGATGGGCACGAGGAGGGTCAGCCGGCTGCCGGCAACCCAGAAGGAAGGGACGGCCTGGCAGCTGCGAAGGACAGCAAGTGCGAGGTCCCTCTGCCCAGCCTGACGGCCGAGAACAGCTCCCAGCGTCCCGGGCCGTTCACGGGAGAAGGGCGTGTGGGGGTGCCCTCTGCAGAGGGAAGCCAGCCGGAGGAGAGCAGTGTGACCTTGAGCTCTGTCCCGAGGAAGGAGGACAGCCGTGAGGCAGGTGTGGCGAGGGACAGTACCACAGCCAGTTGTTCAGCAGGGAAGGCCTTGGAGAGGACGGCTGACTCGCCTGTCAGTCTAAAGGGACCAGAACAGACATCCCGGCACACAGCTGAGGACTCCGTCCATGTTCACTCTTTGACAGCAGTCAGCACTGGTGCTAAAGTAGCCAGTGACACTCCCCATGGCAGGGACACTGCAGCGGCACAGCCCTCCCTCCCTGCTGGCCAGCGGGAGCCGGAGGGCAGCTCTAAGACCACCACCTTGGAGAGTGTTGACCGTCAAGAGTCAGACGTTGGGCCCCCCCACTCAGCCCCTGCGGCCCCTGCAGCCGCCTGCACCGCGGCCCCGCCAGCTCCCAACTGTGAGCAGGGCTTGACCAGACCTGCTGATCACGGGGACAGGTGCACTGCCCAGGCGTCCATGGAGAAAACAGGAGGCGGCCTGATGAAATCATTCCCCAAGGACAGAGACCTCGAGGCCACTGTCTCATCTGAAGAAAATGCAGGTGACATAGGTAAGAATCTCTCTAATTGCAAATTTTAGCCTTCTACAGAGATGATTGTGTATAGAGTACGTTTAAGAACCTTTCAAAAGATGGTTTGAGTTCCAGAATGTTACAAAATAACTCATCAAACTTGAAGATAGGGCTTCTCTAAAAGAAACTTGTGTTTCAAAGCGTAAAGCCTTCGGTCCATTTCTCCAGGGCGAGGAAGGCAGAGGCAGGAGGCTGGGGGGTGGCAGCCAGCCAGCCAGGTGTCATCTGCAGGGCTGCTGCAAGTTACTAGAACTCTTTGACCTCGGGTTCTCATCAGTCAAAGTGAAGGCTACCTCGCAACAACCCTGTGAACTGAGTATTTATTTATCATCCTTGTTTTAGGAGCAAATGGGTTCACAGAATTTAAGTAACTTGCATCATATGTGGGTGCCTCTTAGAAAGCGATTACCCCTGCACTTCGGTTTTCCGTTGTATGAAATGGGGGTAATAATACAAAAACACATCATTTCAGCTCTCAGCTGACTTGGAGATATACGATGTGTCCAGTCCAGCTGGCTGCTTTCATCAAGGGAGCACATTTGTTTTGTTTTGTTTTGTTTTAACTGAGTTTATTGTTCAGGTAGAATAAGTTTCTGGTTAAGAGAGAGAAATGGGTGGAAGAGAGATGAAACGTGTCCTCACATTCAGAGTGCTGGTTTTGTTAGAGGTGCTCAGTAACTTTCAAGGGGTGGGCTTCGAGCTCCGTCATGGATGACACCATCCAGCCTCAGACACTCTCTCCCAGCTCCCACTGTGCTGGGCTCGAGATGCAAAGACGAATAGTGAGGATGGGAAGACGGCTGTGAAGCAGCCACGCAGTGTACGTGGGCAGGGACACTAGTGTGGCAGGTCCTGGGAATGGGCGTAAGCACAGGAGGCAGTGGGAACTCAAAGGGACATGGGCTGGACTTGAAGGGGCTCAGGGACACTGAATTTTTTTTCCCACTCGGGCTGTAGGAATTGTAGCCGCTGGACTTTGAAACTGGAACAGACCTTAAATATCATCTGATGCAGCCTTGGAAAACCGAGGCCATTAGATTTAGTCTCATTTGTTATAGAGTCTTAAACAGGAGACGTTAAAAAATGTTCTGAGGGTTAAAATAATCACCTTTAAATGTTTCCTTTGCATCTAGCCTGGGTAAATTGACTGCTCTGCAAGTTTTTGTGACTTAACCATTGCTGCAGTCTATTACTCCTTCCTCCCTGGCTCTTTTCCCTGAAGGAACAAAAATAGAAAAACTTTAGCAAGGAAAAGCCTGCAGCCTCTTGGAGAAAGGAAGAGTTTTCTTTGGAGGCTCATGTGTGGGCAGGTGAGAAAAACTGGAAAGCCACAAATTGTAGAAGGACAGGGGAGAGAAAGAAAGGTCCCAAACGGGGATGGACTTGTCTCCACCAGAGAAAATCCATCCCCGCCCCCGCTTTGTGAGTGTGTGTGTGTGTGTGTGTGTGTCTGTGTGTGTGTGTGTGTCTGCCTCACAGTTTTTTAACACTATGTTAATTTTGCTGTGTCAACATAAAGCAAGCGAAGTGAGGTTATTTATAAATTCCTTTCTTTTTCAAGAGTATTCCTTGGTTGCCCAGAACATTTTCTTTTAGGGACCAACTTGATACAGATCACTGTAGAGAAACACTGAAACATGATTTCTCCGCAGATACTATTGTAGCATTCTTTCTGGGCAGCCATCTTACCAGCAGGAAACAGTTTCCCATACCCCCTCACTCCCCGCCCTCCAAAAAAAAAGAAGTAAATGGCCCCTGCCTTTCCTCTGAGCTTTTTTTTTTAGACATAATCCTTTTTAAGTTTTCTCCTGACCGCAGAAGGAAACAGCCACGTGGTATGCTAGATAAGAACATTCCTTACCTTTTGCTTGAGGATGTATTTGGTAAGCAGATTCTGAAATTGGTTTAATGGTCTGCATTTCCTTAGGCAATGAAGAGTCTCCATCCCATATGTTGGGAGGAACGGAACCGAAAGCCAACGTGGAAACAGAGGTAGGTTGATTGAGTTATGTTGAGGTGTGTGTGGTGTAAGGACCACTCCGTACATATACACACTTAAGCAGACTATAAGCAGAATGTAGCTTTTGTTTTCACTGTATTTAAGACACTTGAGTAGTAGTATTGTTACATCCTGGGGGAGGGGGTGGCAAAGAACCTCAGTCATCTCAGTAAATAGTGCCATCATCCATCTCATTTACTCAAACCAGAAACCCAAGAATCACCGTTTCTCCCTGTCACCCCACGTGTAAACGCCACTGCCAACGCTTACAGGTTCCATTTTCAGAATATAACTTGAGTCCATCTGTTTCCGTTTCTTCCGTTGCCACCTAGTGTAAGCCACTGCTTCAGCAGTGTCCCCCTGGGCTTCCTTCCTCGGCAGCCCCTCCTCCCACCTGTGACTCACAAGGCCTGAGAGTGGCCTTGACAGAGGTAAATTAGGTCATGTCATTATTCTGCTTACAATTTCCAGTGGCTTCCCACCACACTTAGACTGAAATCAGGTTCACATGATTTCGTCTCCATATCTTCTCTCTAGCCCGATCTTGTAGCACTGCAAGTATGCGGGCCAAGTCAGCGGTCAGCCGGGGTGTGAGCAGTGCTGGGGGGCGCAGCTCACCCAGCAGGAGGAATGGGGAGGAGGACGGCTGGGTGGAGCTGTGCAAGTGGAGAAGAAGTGCCCTGGAGGAGAAAGATAGGAAAGAGCCTTCCAGAAAGAAGCCTGTCCAGACACAGGGAAGGGCCGGCTGAGCCCCGGGCACCGCCGAGTCCGGCCCAGGCAGGCCCTGGGACGGAGTTCAGTGTGAAGCAGCGGGAGCGCCGTCCGTGGGCGAAGCGTGGGACTGGGTCGAGGTTTTATTTTTCATTTTTAAAGGCCGGCATGTATTTTTTCCTAAGTTATTCACAGAATTGAAAGTAGACTTTATATCGTTATAAGAGGCTGGGTGTTTTTATTTAATTTGCTTACCTTCTCGTTATAAAATCCTCGGTCAACTTATTTTTCGTGGTGCTTCGGACTTTTTAGACGATTGTGCCATCAGAGGAAGAGAAAAACGATGGACTTCTAGCACCATCAGAAAGTTCCTGTGGGAAAGAGCCAGTTGGAACAGGTAAGGTCCTATATCCGTGGTTCACGTGATGTTTTCCTCGCGAGTGCTTTTACCCGTCATTGCCACCGAAAATCAGGATCCAATTCGTGACAACACACTGGCAGGCCGTGTGAGTTTTTAACATACACCTCTTCTTATGAAGTGTCAGTCAATTTTATCTAAGGTGGTTCTTCCAATCTGAAATCTCCACATCATTGTGGCAAAAAGAAAGTTCTTTGCGCCAACTCCTGCTCTGTCCCAAAACCGTGCCTGTGCGCCTTCCTGCCTTTCCAGGTGCTGTCGTCTCAGCTCTTTTCCAAAAGGCAGGTCTGCCGCCCAGGCGCCTCCCCCTCAGCCCCACCCCCACCCCGCTCTTGCCCTTGACCTCTGGCCCTTGACCTCTGGCCCGCGCCCCGGTGCCTGCCGAAGCTGCCGCCAGCCTGCGTGGCCTCCTCTCGGTCTCCGCGCTGCAGACTCTCGCAGCCACGTGTTGCGGGCATCCTTCAGCGTCACTGTATGCAGATGGGTGTCACCTGTTAGCCGAGCAGCTAAAACAGGATCTATAATACATTGTCCTGTTTGTTAGATCTTTTAGTAATCTCCCGTTTTTGTAACTTTTACTGTTGGAAAGAAAGTCGCAGTGAACTTCCATGTGCATATAACGATGCATGTCTCCAAGCATTTCCATAAGAGTTAAATGGGAGGGGGGGTCAAAGAATACCTGAGATTTGAATTTTGACAAGCGCTCGTCACCCCCGCCGTCTCGGGGCGGAATATTGGAGGCCGTGTGGGTGTGCGCTGGGCGGAGAGGCGGAGAGGGGGCGCCATGTGAGCCCTGCGTCTCAGTGCTCACCCAGGACGGTCTGGGCATTCAGATCTGTGACAGCGAGGGTCTTATAAGCTGACGTACCCGTCAGGCAGTCCTGGAAGAGCCCCCAAGACCTGGTGAGCCCCACATGTGACATGTACAAACCCTGACGACGACGGATCTCTCCAAAACTTGGTCAGACGCGTTAGTTAAACGTGTGTGTATGGGTTACAGCAGAAATAATTAGCATCCCGTTTGTTGATCGTCAGAAAGGTTACATCTGGGGGGTTCTGAAGGCCCTTGTTCCCACAGTTCCAGTTCCCCTTTCTGTGTTCAAGTGCGGTTCGACGCGAGCTCGACCTGCGGAAAAGGAAGTGGTTGAAACAGAAGAATGTGTGTTCTGTCACTGTTGAGTGGAAACAGGGCCTTGCTCTTCAAGTTTCCGAAGAATATAAATAGACCTTTGCTGTTCGAGGGGATGCGAGCTGACTTCTCATCTGATGGCGTGATTTTTAAACGAACCGGCGCTACCCGGTCGGCCCAAGTCCCCACCATCCTTCCGAGCTTCAGATTGTCCCCACAGCAAGTCCCTGCGATCTGGCGCATTGCCGCCACTGCTGCGAACAGTCGGGCCACACTGACTCCTGCGTTCCTTCCGGTGGTGTGACAGAATGTGGCTGGGAGCAGTGGCCGGCCAGCATTTTATCATTCACAGAGGCGGCTGAGCCACTGAGCAGCACAGTCCTACCCCCACTGCCCCACAAACCTCTGAATGTCCTCTGTGGTTCAGAAACCAAACTCATGTTCCGTATTTCTCGTTTCTGTTTTTGAACAGCTGAGCTGCAGAAGGAGGCTTCGCTGGTGCCCGAATCGCTGAGTGTAAGTCCCTGTGACGGTCGGTTTTGTCATCGTGGCGTTGGTTTGGTTCAGGGTTCTGAGAGAGGCTGGGGGTGGGGTCGTCTCGGGAGGGGCTGTCTGTGCATTTCTCTGGGAGCCAGGAGGCCATAGCTAGCAGGCTCTGCACTGCAGTTCAACGTACAGGTGAGAGTTGTTACTTGTCTTTTCCACATTCAACTGTATCCACTGATGTCACGAAATGCAATTGTTTTCATCAAACGAAAAGTCCCTGAATTCAGCAGCCTGACTGTGGGCCAAAGCCGTGAAGCAGAACAAAGGAAATAGGAGGAGACCCAGATCGCTGAGTCTGGGGAACTCACCTGGTGAAGTCCCACACGAACTCCAAACTTTCTACTCATTATCGCTGTAGCGGCATTGCAGATTGGCGCTGTAGATAACACAGATTTTATTTGGAGAACTAAAGTTCACTGTATGTTATTGGAAAGCTTTTCTGAAGATGCTAAAGTACAATTGTTATATGAACATTTTTCCACGTGTGGCTCTCACAATCCCTTTTCTGCTTGAAGGAATTTTATTTCCGAATGCATTCACAGGGGACCTAATACCATCACCAGAAGTGAACCTTTTATAAAATGCTTGCAGACCTCAGGCAGCCACATTCCGTCTGGTGCCCTAGAGGACTTCTCCCAGACAACTGGGGTATCAGGGGCTTGACATCACCCCAGTGTTTTATAGCTAGACACCCGGACACCGTCCGCTGAGCACGAAGGCTGAGAAGAGCCTCTTGGTGTGGGTCGGGCTTCGCCTCCAGAGCCAGCGAGGTGACTGCGAGCTCCCGGCGTGAGCTCTGCCCGCCACCACGTCTCTGGGTCGCTGAGCCCCAGGAGCTAGCTGCCTTTCCCCATCCAGGCGTCACCATCCTCTCTAAATACACGTGCCACCCTGTAGCTTGGACTTAGGATGTTGTAGGATATTCTGAGACTTCCCCTCAGTAAGAAAGAAGAAAAAGTACAATTGACAAGATTTGCCAAAGGGAGATTATATGACAGAATGACAGACTCCTTCAGCACTTTTAAGTAAAAAAAGAAAATCACGAGGGATGATTGGATGGGAAGGGGATTCTTACAATTGAGAAATATTTTCTCTAATTTCTTACTCTCTTGCCATAACTGTTTTTAAAACAAGGAGAATAAGCACAGTCAGATAAGTTGTTAAACCAAAATTTCAGAAGGCGGATGCTTTCCTTGCGCTTCTGGGCGAAACTAAGAGCATCCCACGGACAGCCAGACTGTATGAATCACATTTCTTTGCTTTTCGTTTCTCTTTTTTTTCTTTTCTTTTTTTTTCTCTCTTCTTTTCTTTTCTTTTGTCTTTAAGACTTGGCAGATGATCCATAAACAACCTTTTCTCTTATGTGTTTAGGTCGAAAATTCAGGCTCAGAAACAAGTGGAGAAATTCACAGCAAATCTCCTAACAAAGAAGGTAGGTTAATGAATTTCATAGCAGTAATTTGAATAGCCATTATTATTACCACGTGTTGAGTGTCTTCTATGGGCCAGGCCCTGTGCCAATCGCTTTGCAGTTTTCTCTCGTAATGAATGGGATCCGTAGGGTGAGTGTGAACAGCATCACATCTGTAGCGGAGGAAGGTGAAGGGTGGGGAGGCCCAGTGGCTCGTTCAAGGCCGTGCAACATACGTGGTGCCTCGCCTCAAATAGCTACTGACTTTGCCAGTAACCTTGCAGCGGGCTCACGCCGATGTATCGTCCGCTGCGGTTCGGGCCAGAGAAGTTCCGTGCCGAGTGCCTAACTGTGTTCATAGCTGGCAGTCTCAGTTTGGTACAGGTCAGCACGACACGTTTATGTAGGTCTTTGCCCGGGGGTTGGGCCTCATTCCACGCAGCCCATGGAGGCAGCCCCCTGCAGAGGGAGAATGCTCCCACAGAACATAGAATTCCCTTTATTCCTGCTGATTCTGCTGACTTCCTGTTCCAGAAATGGGGAAAGATGTCCTAATAACCTCTTCGTAAGTTCAGGTCCAAAATTTGTTTTTCTGGCATGTTATGCCAGACATAGTTTTGTCATATCCTAAAATTGACTTGCTTCAGATTCTTTTTGAAAAATATTACAGATACAGTTGAATCCGCAGCCACATTATCCCCCTCTCCAATCCCTCTCTCTTCCTTTTATCCACCCCAGAGGGAACCGCAGTTCTGCATGTGCTTTGTCTGTCTCTGTAAGCAGCAGGTCGCATTGCGTTGCACGCTTCAGGGAGCGGTGGTCACACAGAAGCGTCTCCACCGTATCTGTTCATTCGGCGTTAGGTTCTGAAGTCCCGTCACGTTGATGTGTATCCCTGTGGCTCCATCACTTCGGTCGCCATTTCGTATCCGTCGTGTGATACGCCGGTCATTCCTGTTCGCTTATCTTGTTGGTGGACACTTGGGTTTCTTGCAGTGTTTCCCAGTTACGGAGAGCGGCCACGTGTGTCCCGGTGCCAGGGCCTGCGCAGTGTGCCTGCGACTCCAGGCCTGGGATTGCTGGCTTCACGGGCACCGCTTCCACTCTGCTGAACGTGCCGCATTGTCCCCGGGTGGTGCACCGGTTGTCACTGCACACCTCCCGTGTTTGGTTCTGACTGTGGCATAGAGTGTGTCGTGCTTCTTCATGCTGCGCTGTGACATGCGCTGGGCGGACCTGGCTGCGAAGTACAGTAATTATCTTCCTTCCTCCTCTGCTCACAGCCGTGGAGTCCATGGGCCTCCCTGGCATACACGTCGTGAGGGTCCCATCACAATCGTTTGTGAAGCCATTTCCCCCTTTCCCTTCCCCCTGCCACACGCAGCCCCGAAATAAGTATTAGAATGAATAGATATTTAAGGTGTTTTTCTGTATTTATTACTCAGAGATGTCCAACGGTAGAAAAGAAAACACGGAAGCCGTAAGAGGTCACGGTGTGGAAGCAAATCCTAAAGAGGTGGGTTTTCGTAAGGAACTCGAGATCTCATATTTTATACACAGTGGTTTCAACCATGTACGAAGACTTGACTTTGTATATATATTAAAAATGAAATGGGCTTGCTGAGAGCTCTCCATGTCACCTTTATCCGTCTGTGTTCTCATAACGCTTCGGCAGTGTGGCGGGTGCCAGGATTATTTGATGTCTCCGTGTCGTATGGTCAGGAGTGTTTTTCACGTGCTGCCTTTCATAGCCCTTTAGTGGGCCACTAAGAGAGGAGAAAAACACACCAATTATTTATGATATGCCACTTGTTGTAAGACATAGCTCGAAGTCAGAGATGATAAAATGAGAAATGTATATATATATATATTTTTTTAATTTTAAAACTGTTGAAATACAGTATGTAGCCAGAAACAGATGTGGGTATTTTCTATGAATTTACATTGGAATCCCCAGAAAAGACTCAAGCCTAGAAAATGAGTCTAATCCAAATCTAGATGCCAAAAGTGTGATTCTAGATTTTTTTTTTAAATTTATATGGAAATGTATTCCAAAGGCAAGAAGCTAACAGTGTGTCTTCGTGTCAGTAGATTTGAATCCACATGCCATTGCTTTTAACACGGTCATTCTTAATTCCAGGTGGAAGAGGAGGAAAAGCATATTCCCAAAAGAAAAAGAAAGCAGCACTACCCCTCTTCAGAAGACGAACTGGGTATTTAGAATAGATACCTTCCTGTTTCAGCCATCTTTGAAACCGTATTGTTTTCACATCCAAAGTGGTGGGCCAGTAACACAATTCTAGAGGGTAGAACAGCTGACACTTGATCGACACGAGGGTAAGGGCCCTGACCCCTATCCACTCAAGAACCCGCGCGTAACTTAGGTCGGACCACACTCGGATTCCCAGTGAGGATCAGAGGTGACGCGGAGCCATGCGGGTCTGGCCTGCAGGGTCCATGCACGTGCAGATTCTTAAGCACAAAGGCCACACTGTCTGGGGGTCACTTGTCATCGTCACTGCTTCACAGCTCTGGAGTCTGGTCCGTTTCCAGCCTGGCTTGACACCTCCAGGGTCTTTCTGGACGTGACCTAGAAACCACATTGTCTCCAGAAGACCCAACCCCTGAACTCACACAAACCAGGCTCTGTCACCTGGGCCTGAAGTCCACCAGGTGCCACCCAGCTCCTCGTTTGGGATCAGTAAACAAATGCCCCGCAGGGCCCGCGAGGCGCTGCAGGAAAGGCGCGTGTGTGGCCCGTGTGTGCGTCACTGTCCACGTGCCCGTGGTCTGTGGAGAGCCCCGCAGTCGAGCCGCTGCCGTGACGGGACGTGCTCTGAGCTGGCCGCTCGCCACGTGTGACCGCTAGCACTTGAATGTGGTCATTGTGCATGCAAGGCTGAGCTTTTAATTGTAGTTCATTTTAATTACCTGAAATGCTAGTAGCCACACGTGGTCAGGGGGCTTCTGTATTGTACAGTGCGGGGACTTTAACACCCGACACAAAGTACAAATCTGATAAGTACTTGTTAAATAATACGTGAGAAAGAATGGGCGGAGACTGCTTTTTTAGTGAAGAACATGTAATTTATTGTTTTTAAGTTTTAGTTTGTAAGTTCACATTCAGTATTATTTTATTTTAGTTTCAGGTGTATAACATAGTGATTAGATATTTATATAATTTATGAAGGGATCCCCTCGATAAGTTTAGTGCCCCCCTCTGGCACCACACACAATTGTACAGTGTGATCGACTGTATCCCCCATGCTGTGCTTCACATCCCCGTGGCTGTTTGTAACTACCAATTTGTACTTCTTAATCCCTTCCCTTTTCACCCACCCTCCAACCCCTCTCCCGTCTGGCAACCATCAGTTTGTTCTATCTGTATGAGTCACGGTTCTGTTTTGTTCATTTATTTTGTTCTTCAGATTCCACACATAAGTGAAATCATATGGTATTTGTCTTTCTCTGACTTATTTCACTCAGCATAATACCCTCTAGGTCCTCGCACGAGGATTCCCTTCCCTTTATATCCTCTCCACACTCGTTTTCGAGCAACGTGTAATTATTGAGTTCATGCTATGTCTGGGTATTATCCATGGTAGTTTATACCCATTCACAATAACTGTGTGAGTTAGCTTTTAGTGCCATTTTATAAGTAAAGAAAGTAAGGTTTTGAGAGATTGTGACTTCATCCCCACCACATAAGTCTGATTCCCAGCCAAGCCCGTAGTCTTCATCATAAAACTGTACCTCTCAGGTCCCTCGTGCAGGAAGTTAGAGTGTCTCTGGGGACTCTGCAGGCCCTAAGCCCCTCCCATAGAACCAGCCGTCTCACTGGTGTCCTTTGAACATTTGCAAATTTTTTATTATTATTATTGGGGGGCTCTTCCAGGGCTGAGGCCACTGTTCAGTGTTCAAATCACGTGATATAAATTTAGAATAGCTTTGGCTTCACTGTATCACAAGCCTAAGAAAATGGTCTCCGACTGTCTTAAAACAGAACTACACATTTCATTTTTCATGTAGCTTGTATTCCTTTGCGTTTCTGTTCAGACCGATTGACAGATGATAATCCGGATGTCCTGGATTCCAAAACGGAAACAGCGCGGAGGCCATGTTCTGAAACGGAGCCGCAGGACCCAAAGGTATTCTACCCACTTGTTCATTTTAAATTTGGGGGATAATCTCATTATATCGCTGTGAATACTTATATTTTTTTCAGTGTTCCTTTTACTTTATGTGTCTTTATAATAATCACTGTATTATAAAAGGTATATATTTTTGAGTCTTTCAAAAAATGTTACACTTTACAATTTTATACTGTAAGATTGTATTTTCTCACAGTTTAGATATAATCATTGTTTAGCTTTTTGTTCGGTTGTATTACTGACTTCTTTAGTTTTCTGCATGCTTTCTTCCAAAGAGTAATATGCTTTATTACAGATATACCAAAACAGAGAAATACAGTGACATAGTCTTCTAAAATGTTAATATTCTGCCTTTCTTCTACCTTAACTCGTACTCCTAAAATATATGTAGTCCAAGGATGGGCCTTGCTCATTACCTTTTTCTCCAGTGATTTATTTCCACCTTGTGACGCAGGGAAGTGGCTTACAGACTTTTGTGTCTGCTCCTGCCATCTCTTGCTTGTTCTAGGCTCAGCTTTCTCCAGTTGCTGACCGATTCCTCTTCTTGGGTGTTCTGCCATTTCTGAGACTCAGTCGTGCCTGCCAGTTCTCAGCTAACTCCATCTCCTCATTCTCTCTTTTCCTAATTTATATTTTTCCACCTTGTTCCAAAAGTATTTAAGTCAGCTTATAAAAATATATGCAGCCGACTTCCGGCTCAATGAAACCAGTTCAGTGTCTCTTTTTCCCCAAATAAGTGACGAACTAAATAACAAGTAGTAGAATAATTTTAACCATCAAAGAGGGAAAGTCACATATGGTCATGAATTTCAATTGGTTGTAGCCAAGAGAAGAAACAGACTTTTAAGGCCATCACTCCCCTGCCCAATCCAGAATAAGAATCTGAGACAACACTCGTCAGTTTGGAGAGAAGCAGATTAAAAGGCATCTTTGTATTTTCCCTTCAACTTTTTATGTGGAATTTAAATAAACTGTAACTTAATCATTTTCAGTAACGAAATCACATAGATATTTTAACATTATACAACAGCACTCTAATTTTAAGTTTATATATTTTTGTTTACGTGTTGTATTAGTATTAGAGCATAAACATTTCAATATTTCATGCTCAAAACTTCTTTGCAACCAAGGTGAATCATTTAACCGTTGAGAGATCGTTGCTGTACATCAGTCCAGCTGGAGACCCAGAAATTTCTTTAGCTCTTATCTCTTCCCCGCAGTCCTCCTCCACCACCCAACAAAGGGGAACATTTGTTGCAAGTTCCTATCTTCATTTGGGGTTTCTATCCAAAAGGCAAAAGGCAGCGTGAGGAGAAGAATGATTTCCATTTTGCAGGCGAAAGAAAAAGAATGGCCTTGTAGCTTTATCGTCGAACCTTCTCTTGTGTTTCTCTGCCCTCAGAATTTATCTTTTTTCTGGTCTCACTAGCAGCAACAATAGTTACTTCTTTAAAAACAGTTTCCAACAAACTATTCTGAAAGACCCCTAGGGAATTGTTTTTTCAAATAGAAAAGACACCTCTGGGAGGGTGAATGAAGGCCATGTGGGAAAGAAGCTTCTCGTCTTGTTCACCGTCCCTGTAGGAAGAGAACTCTGGCGATTCGGAGGAGCTGTCGAAAACCAGTCCAAACGCAAACAGCACCACGTCCAGGGCCATGGACGAGAGAGGTGAGTCAGGGGGTCCCCGAGATAATCGTCTTGAGAAGAAACCGACCCTTCGAGCCGCCAGCCTCTCGCCAGGCTTCCGCAGCTGAAACCGCATTTCTCCCTTGGCCGTCCCTCTGAGACGCGGACGCTCACGTGCTTCATGTCCCGTGTGTCGTGGGGCCTGCGTGTCGATGCTGGTGACCAGCCCCCAGCTTGCAAAGCCGGGAGCACGGGCCCGCAAGCGGAGTGCCTGAGCCCGTGTGCGCAGGTCGCCGTGGCAGGGTCACAGCGGTGCGGCCAACGCTGGTCCCCGGCGGTGACTGAGCTCTGTCCCCCCCGCAGATGAGTACAGCAGCGGTGGCGCTGCCGGCGACAAGGCCGAGCAGAACGACGACGACACCGTCAAGTCCCAGGAGGTAAGGGCGGCGTTTCATCTGTATCAGCCCAGATTTTAGTTTCAGAACTAAAAACAGGCCGAGTGCGTGAAGGGCTGGTCCCTCACGTTCTTCGTGAGTACTTTCGAAGGAGTTGAAGGAGCTTTTTTTTTTTTAAGTGCAATGGGACACCATTTCCTGCAGTGCATTTTATCAGCGTCACTTTGATTAATTTCGTTCTCTTCATCCTCATTTCGCCCACACATTTGTATGGGACCTGTTTCTGTCACAGCCACACAGGATCAGCCCAGAGCTGTAGCCCAGTGGCCACACAGGTTCCCGACCTGACAGCTTGGCACAGCCACGCCAGGTCCCAGTTTGGGTCAGAAAAATGGGCTGCTGTGCCCTTGAGTCCACAGACAGGACAAAGTGGGAGGAGCAGGGTGTGCAGAAGGCCTGCAGGAGTGCCACGGGGGACCCAGTTTCATGAGGCAAGGGCAGAGATTCCTGGGAGGCCGCAGGAGCGGGGGGACCTCCAGCCTGCCTGCCCTCAGCCCATCTGGATTTGCACATTGCCCAGGGGGGCACAATCGAAGTGGCCTGGGGACAGGCCCATAAGTCAAGGAAAACCACCTGTGCTCCAGCCAGATCTTCTAAGAACCATTGCCAAGTTTGCCAGTCTACACACAACTTTTTAATAGTTCTGTTTTCTCATACTCCTGTATGAGAAATTCAGAGGCCTCCATTAGCTTTATCAGGGACCACATTTGGTCACAGACGGCTTGGACTAAACTCAGATTAAATGAACGTACGTATTATTAGAGGTAAAGGCCAACACGAGGCGCTTGCTGGCGTTACCTTGTCGTCCCAGCGTCCTCGTGACTGAATTCCTGCTGTGGTTACCAGCATTGGAGGGGAGGGGCCTGCACTGAGAGAGAAGCAGCACTTAAGCCCAAAGCCACATACATATATATTCTTTAAGTGACAAAGCTGGGGGTCTGAGAACTCTCCGGAAGAAACTCGAAATCTCATTTTGAGAAAATGTGATATTATTTGTGTAACAGAGGATAAAATTTTTTTATTGCTGTCTTTTTTTTTTTTTTCCTTTTTCTCCTTAGGAAGATCACCCAGTAATTATTAAAAGGAAAAGAGGAAGGCCTCGTAAACACCCCGTGGAAACAGCGCTAAAGACAAGTAGGTGTATGGTGTGTTTTCATTTCACGCGCAAGGATTTTTCCAACTGATGTTCTAAGTGAGATGTATTTTTGTGTTTTTTTAGAAGACGACTGCAAAACGGATACTGGCGTTGTCACTGTAAGTAATTGCAAGAGAACTCTCAGATATTTGTTCTTGACCTAGAAAGAGTAGACTGCAGTATCTAGTATTTTGAACTTTATTTTTTTTAAGTATTTAAAAAGCTTTGAAAGATTTAAATAAAACATTGACTAACCTTTCTAATGATATCCTGATTACTAATATCTTTATGGAAGCACAATTATATTAGTTGTTCTTCAGTCTGATTCCTTCCTTATGAGTTTGATTATATAAAAGGGATTTACCTTCTTATCATCACCATCGATTAAAATTAATAGAAATTTGTTGTATTATTTGGTGTTTAGATAGTAGCATCTGATGTGTCTCACCCTGTTACTGCTTTCTGTGGCATTCCTTTTGTAATGAAGCGTACATTGATTTCAGTGCCGAAAATCCCAAGTGATACTTTATCTCTTTAAAGTATCCTTATCTTTGACCCTGAAGTTTACACCCAACAAAGTCATTGTATCAAAGTTTCGTTACATGAGTTTCAGTGACAGCCTCATTAGAAGGACAAACTCACGTCCACTGACCCAACAAAAGCAAATGGGATTGAAGCCTCAGCTCTGCCACTTACTCCCAGGTCTGTGACATTGGGCCAGTCACGTGACCCTCTCGAGACTTCGTTTCCTTCCATATAAAGTGGTATCACAATACCTTATCTCATAGAATCCTTGTAAGGCAACAAGACCACAGAGGCTCATGTGACTGCATCGACCAGCACGTGCACCGGTTGGCCGGGCTTGGGGAACACTACCGGGGCTGTGCTGCGTCTCCTCCGGGGCCCGCCCCCAGCGTAGAGGCAGAGTAGCTGAGGGGATGCCGGGGCAGCCCTAAAAGAGCATAGGCGACCATGTCCATTTGGTGCACTCCAGCCGCTGCAAAGCATGGGCTCCAAATAGTCCGCCTCCATGCCGGCCTAATAAACAAAGGCCCCAGTCCTCCCGTGCATCACCGCTTCACCGGTGACATGGTGACCAACTGCTGACTTCGGTTTTCTGTTTGTTTACATTTAGGTAGAACAGTCTCCACCTGGCGGCAAACTGAAGGTAACGCAAACAGGTCTGTATCTACAGCGTTGCCCCGTGTGACGCAGGAAGCATGGGGAGGTGAAAACGGGTGTCTGGAAGCCTGTTAGCTCTCCCTGCGATCGGGGGTCTGATCTGGGGTCTGCGCCGTTCTCAGTTTTCGAAGTCAGGGAAGCCTTCGGAGGGGAGGGCGAAGCAAGGAAAAGCAAAATAGGGAGGGAACTTGGCCACGTGCAAACCATAATTTATCGGGTATGCGTGGAGGGGAAATAGATCAGCCTGGGAGCTGGGCATTCTCATCAGGAAGACGGGAATTCAGCTCAAGAGTCTGTTGTTCACAGAAGAATTTTGAGAGCAGCTTACCAAGACAGGATGCAAGAGAGAAAATTGTTTCAAAGATGTTTGTCCTTATTCCAAAATGTTGATAATGATTAGCTCTGGACGGTGGGATGATGGGAACATTCCATGTTGTGTGTTACTGTTGCCTGCATTTTCCAGAATTCTTACAATGTGTATGTATTTATTTTCATGCTTTAAGTTTTTTTACATGAAATCAAGAAGAGTCAGTGGTGGCTTTTAAAGGGTTGCCATAGGCAAAAAGATGAATGTGACAGCTTTTGGGATCAAATAACTAACATGGTCAGATCAGGGTAGGACGTATTCTGATCACCAGGGTCGAGCAAATGTAAAATTTAATAATTTCTCCGCATTTAACTATGTGTGATCTTATGATCATACTTCAGTTTTTCTTATCTCTTAGAAGATTGAGGCTTGTCAATTTTTTTAAAGGGAGACATTCTGCTTATGTTTGGCTTTTAACCAGATTTTATTTACAAGGTTATTTTAATTCCACACAAAAAGAATTTTCTTAACTTGAACGCTCTTTAAAGACTGAGCTGTGTGGTTGTGTTGTTATTTAGCTGCCGTCTCCTGGATCTGGTGATAAATGATGTGTCTTAAACTGACAGTCTAAGAGTTCTCCTGTCTACCTTTTTTCTTGGTTCATCCCTTCAGTCCACGTTAGTATATTGAACTTCTCAGAAAGGGAACTTCTCAAGTCTCCTCGCTAATAAGAAGTACCTTTTCCTCACTGTACAGTGGGATTGTAATGTTACAGGGCCACAGTGAGAATTCAGTGAAGGCTGCGGTTCTGACCTGCAGGTCCTGGTACATCTCGGGGGTTCTCTCCATGTCCCCTTCCTCCTCCTCTTCCGGGCTCAGAGCATCTGAGCTGAAAGGGACCCTAAAGATGGTCTCACCCCACTCCTTACAGATGAGAAAACGGAGGCTCGGGGAATTTAAGTAATTTTCGCAGATCACAGCTTATTCGTGACAAATCTTCATCGTCTTGGTGTCTTGGTTGCATTCCATTGCAGTCGCTCTCTGCCAGGTCTTCCGACGCAGACTTTGCTTGGCTGGTAGAAGACAATGATGAACCTTAGAACAATGTGTGATTAGCACCGCTGAGTTCATAGACAGCAGGCCAGACTACTGACGTTTCGTTTTACACTCACACAGTATTAATGCTGAGGTTTTCCTTTTCTTAAAGACGAGTCCAGTAAAGACACAGGCACTGCTCTGGAAAGAAGCGTAAGCACTGTAAGTGTTCATTCTCTTATCAATATCTGTCCTTTAGCAATGAACTCAGTAACCACTCCGTGGACAGCCCTTTCGACTTTAATTTTATCGCTTTTAGGATGATGGTGAAGAAAAAACAGTAGCAGGCATGCGTCGGAGAGGAAGAAAGCCGAAGCGTTCGCTCACATTATCCGACGATGCCGGTATGTGCTTAATTCCAGGGCCTCATCATGTCTCAGTTCCCTCTAAAGAGGTTTTCTCTGGATGAGGGAAAATTCAGTGGGGTGTAGCTAGTGTTAGTATTACATAAATACGTGCGAAATGGCTCTCATCCCGTGTCAGAAGTGGTACATCCCAGATGCTTCTCCGAGCACATGTGAATCTCTCACGCATGCTGGCTGTGAACTGCCTAAGTAAACTCTCCCGAATGTGTCTGAGATGAAGTTAAACAGTCGTGAATCTCCAGCGCAGAAACAAGGAGGAAACGGAAAACCGATTCTTCTGCCCCCTCCCCCCTACGCCCCCCACCCCTGAGCCTCCGAGAGGCCCACGCGCTGAACGCCGGGACTCCGGCCCCTGGGATCGCGCACCCAGCTGTCACCCTTCTCTCTGTTTGAGCAGAATCCTCAGAACCGGAAAGAAAACGCCGGAAGTCCGTGTCTGAAGCAGTCGAGGACAAGAAAGACCAGGAGTCTGAGGAGGAGGAGGAGGAGGAGGAAGACGAGGAGCCCGCGGGAGCCACCACGCGGTCGGCCACCAGATCGGAGGCTCAGAGGTAACGGGACAGCAGGCGCTCCCGGCGACTTCGCGGGCGTCTCCGTCCGCAGGCAGCTTCGGGTGTCACGGGATAAGCAGTTTCCTTCACTTGCCCCCAGCAGGCAGCACGAGCTCTCAGCCCGCTGACATTCCGGTTCTTGGGGAGCCTGCTCTCCATCTTAAACCGGTATCGAACATCCCTTCAGAATCATTCCCGGGTTGTAGATGCTGTTTGCTGGGACCCATTCGGGTCCCTGACACAGACAGGCTGAGTGTGAGTGCGTGTCTGGTCCTGTGCTGCGCACGGCGGGTGAAGACACAGGTGCGTGCACACGGCCCTCCGTGCTGCGGGCCTCGCTCCCGTGCGGCGCGTGGCCTCGCCGCCACCGAGGGCCGGTGCGAGGAACGAGGGACGGTGCGAGGGCCGGTGCGTCTGAGCCGTGCCACGCGGGAGGTCCATCACGCGCAATGGCCTCTGCGCGACCTTTGTAACGTACACAGTGGGTGACTTCACGTTTCCCAAACCCCAGCATGTCCAGAAGCCTCTGGGAAACAGAGGACCGCGGTCGGATGAGTCTGGGGGACGCCGTGGACTCTCCGTCTCAGCCACGGCGCACGTGTCAGTGTGCGGGGCTCGGCACAGCGCTGTGACGCGGCCGGAGCCCTCTGCGCGCGGGGTCCCCAGTCCTGCCCCGCGCCCCCCACCGCACTCGGGAGGTGTCGCATCACTTTTCCGCGGAACAGCTTTTTCTAAAGCGAGAATAGTTCCCATTGCTAATGTAATCCACAGACTGCTAATCTTGGCATCATCTTCTGTCATTTCCCACCCAAGATTAGTCAGAAAGTTCAGGAACAGACATCTCAAGCGTATCACTCACTCACACCTGTCACTGTGGCATGGCGGGAATGGTGTCTGTCTTCATTTTCGCGAAGACTTAAATCAGCCCGTTTCTGACTCCTCCACTCTCGCATGTCGTTAGCCATTTGTGCCACAGTGTGATTTTTCAGAATCAGATTTTAGAGCTGAAAAGCTTTAGGAGCTGACGTGGCTGAAAGGGAAGGTGGCCGTCTCGTATTTGTCCGGTAGGTGGGGCAGCTCAGATGAGCAGATCACAGAGTCAGGATTCCTGCTGACAGGAGAGGGTACGGAACACCCCACCAGCACCCTCTTAAACAGCCATGGGAAGGCCACCCACTGCGGTAGGGCCCACCTCGGGAAGTGGCGTGGGCCTTCTGGGCATCGCCCAGCGAGTGTCGAGAAATAGCTACCGGGTTTGCCTTTAGAAGTCATTCTTCAGTGCTCGTCCTCAGTGTCCTTGAAAACTTCGTTTACACATGGATTCTCTCTAGTTCGGATTCCTTGCCATCGGTTGATCAGTTCCAGGGCCCCAGCGTCGTCTTCATCTCAGATTCTCAGGGTCCATGGGGACCTCCGCGGGCCGGTCCTGCCAGCCCTTCGCTGCTCAGTCACCGAGCCAGCAGCTCCTCTGAGAAGGTCTTGCTGCTGCTGCACGCACCGCAGTGGCGGGCAGAGCCACCGCCTCCGGGCACCGTGTCCCGTGTCCGGCAGCAGCTGGCCCCCTGCGGCCCCCACTCCGGGCCTTTCCAGAGCGGCTGCTGGGGCTTCTCCTCATCCCCATTCTCCTCGGTTTCCCTGCCTCGCTCTGCACCGAGTGGGGCTGATGGACGCGGAGGGGACGGTCCCATCTTAGGCTGCAGCCCCTGCGCTTCCCTGTGCAGCCGGGCCGCGCACCCCCGCAGCCTGCACGGCCTTTGTCCCAGCGCTGTGCCTGAGTCAGACCGTCCCTCACCCGGCGCTGGCTCGGGCCCTTGACCCTGTGGGCCCAGCCAGGGCCCTCGCACTCAGCCCGACGAGTGGTGCCTTCATAGATCTCGGCTGCTTTCTCTGTTGAGCACATGGGGATCTTTATCTTGTCGGCCAATACATTTTGTGTATCACAGAATGTATTCATCTCACAGACCCTTGAGATCAGGGCCTTGTCTCACTCTCTGTACATTACATGGTGGCATCAAAAAATACACAACTCTTCACAGCGTACGAAAGCTGTCGCGACATCCCTTGTCCCGTTTGGCCTTCACAGCATACTTGTCATCTCCGTGTGGTAGGACGGGAAGCAGGCTGCGGTCCCAGGCTCCTTTCCCACGGATTCTCCCGTTAGTCCTCATGAAATAAAACACAGTATTTTTCCTTATTTTGTATGTGAGGAGAAGAATCTCAGACCCGTCCCCTTATTCCTCAAAATGGAACGAGCAGACCAATCGCAGAGGCTTCTGCCAAGATGCAGACTCTGACCCTGGACGGCTGGGCACAGCCTGAGAGTCCGCAGTTGTGCCAGGCTCCCAGGTGAGGCCAGTGCCGCTGGTCACAGGCCACACTCTGGGTGGAAGGACGGGGCCTGGGTGACCCACCACGTCACACAGCGAGGCAGAAGCACGCGGACTCAGAGCTTTGTTCCCTGCTGTGTGGCCGCTAGCACAGGGTGGGGCACGCACTGCTCAGTGGCTGATGGCCTTTCCGATGGCTTTTGTCATGGTCATTCTCCAATCACGCGTGGATCATATGGTGCTGAAACTGTATCACATGCAACCGTATTTAGTTCAGTTTGAGTGTATTTACTTTCGCTGTCAAAGGCACAATAAGCAAAATGTGTCTTCATATTGATAGTCTCATTTCTCCATTTCCCGCAATTGTAGTTTTCCAAGGCTTTTCATTCTGATGTGACATTGATTGCTTGCCAGCATGTGCTGGGCTTTGTACCAGACACTGGAGATGGAAAAATGAATAAAACTCAGCCTCTGTCTAGAGAAGCCTCCTGTCTGATGGGGAGACATACGTGTATGTGATTTTCAAATCACGTTATCCCGCGATAAGAATACATTTTGCGTTACTGCTGCTATAACTGAAACAGTGTTCATGAGCCAGACTTAGCAGACATGCTGTCAGGGGTATCTTTTGTTGAGTTCCGTCAATATGTAGTTTTAAAGTAATGACTGTCACGTGCAGTCATTATTTAAAATAATGAGTAAATTATGGTGGTAAGTGCTGTGATGAGGCCGCAGTGCCCCATGGGGCTTCGCTTGTCCTGTGATGAGCAAGGCTTCCCAGAAGGACTCACTTTTGAACTGGGGCTTAAAATGAGGTTTGCGGGATGGGAGGTGAGGGGTGAGCCCAAAACGTCACATGCCGAAGCATGACAGTGTAAAAGGACATCGTGGGCTTGGGAACGGGAACGCTCCGGCAGGACCCTAGGGAAGTCACGGGTAAACGATACAGGACTCTGTGCGGTGTGTCCTGGGTGACCTTACCGGAACGCAGCCAGGAGCCGAGCGTAAACGCATAGACGCAGAGACCCCTGTGGGCGTAGATCCGGATACACGGGGTAGTGACATGACGAACCGCCGTTGCCAGCGGGTGATTCTGGCCGCAGAGCGGAGAACGGGAGCGGGCTGGGGACGGGGACGGGGACGGGGACGGGGACGGGGGTGGAACTCCCCCGGAGCTCACGTGCCCTCCCCGCGTCTCCAGCATCACCAGCGTCGCTCTGTGACGCGCACCTGCACCTGTGCGCTTGCGCAGACGCAGCTGTGTCCGCTTGCGGCGGGGTTCGGGGGGGGATTTGCTGCGGGTTATTCTATAGATAAAAGAACCGGGACCCAGAGAAGAAAGTCACTTGGGTCGAGGTGCCCCCCGGGAGCCCTCCGGTGCCCCGCGTGGGCGTGGGGGGGCCGTGCCCATACGCACGTCACCCGGGTTTTTCCTCCCTGGCTCCGAGTTCAGAAATCTTTCGTCTTTAAAAATACTCCCAAATCATTCGAAGCAGCGCCTTTTAACTTGTCGCCACTGCCTCGGCTTCTGTTCCCTGCAGATCCAAGGCGCAGCTGTCCCCTTCGAGCAAGCGCAAGCGAGAGGCCAGCCCGCCCGGGGCGCGCACGCGGGGCCAGCAGCGGGTGGAGGAGGCGCCGGGCAAGAAGGCGAAGCGGCAGTGCTGACCGGCTGCCCGGCTGCCCGGCCGCCCGGCCCGGCGGAGCGCGGGGGCCGCAGGAGGGACGGGCCTCGGGCCTGGGGGCCGCAGGCTGTGGTTTGCAGCCAGGGAATGGACCGCATGTGCTGTAAGTTCTAGGTGCAAGCTTGTTCTCGTTACGTTTCAAACAGCTTTATAAACTGTTGTTCATAGAAGACGATATGTACATTAATTTCAGATAAAGGAAAATAAGTTTACTTTGTATCTGAACTCAAAACAAAGCAGTTGTATATTTTAACATTCGACGTTGGGATTTCCCGATGCGACGCATCACTCATGCAAACCCTTCCAGCCCATCGGACACCAGGCTGCCTACTGGCCATCTGTGTACAGTATATAAACATGTAAAAATAGGTTGTATTTTACTCTGTGTATGATGCTAATCAATGAACACTTTATTTATTTTACAGAGGAAACTTATCTGTGAACTTTACTATATATCTGTTTATTTTATTTTATTATTTTTTTTAATAAAAAAAAAGGGTTTTAAATGCTATGCAGTCATTAGTAGAAGCGTTTTTAGGACTCTGCCTGCCCGTCACTAGCTGTGCCCGGGCAGGACATACAGACTCGTGCATGTATTCCTTACCGTAGCTCAGCCCGGGGTCGCCATCGCTCTGTTCACAGTTGAGACTCCGTTTTTTAAGAATGTACCTTGTTTTTAGAGTGTACTTGGCATCGGTGACTTGACTGCCAGCCTCCCTGGCATCAGAGGTTCTGGTTCAGGGAGAGTCACGACGTGTCGCCTGCAGCAGAAACCCCTCCGTCCCTCTCTGTTCGCCCCGCTCTGCCCTTCCGAGGCTTACCGGTGTCCCCTCCCGTAGTGTCAAAGGGAACTACGTCGACGATTAGGTCACTCCTATCATGCTTCAGGATTTCTTGGTGTTTTATACATAATCGTTTCAGGAGGAAATGGCTTTATGGCCAGATTCTTTTTTAAGCATCTTTTAACTCCCATATGAGCAAACTGTCCAAGTTAAGTTTTTCATGAGATTAAACTTTTCTTAAGATCAAATTTGTCTCTAGCAATGTGATGAGTTGCCAAATAATTGACATTATTTTTAAGTGTTTTATTCATATTCTTGTTTTGTAAGTAAAATTTACATTCAGTGTGTGACTTTTTTTTTTGATTCAATGTAAAGTGGATATTTCTGTCATTTTACATGGTTTCTTACTGAGATTTTATATATAAATTATAAAATGTTTCCCAAAACTTTGGTGGTAAGAATCTTCTTTCTGCGAACTTTAGAAATTTCTCCGTACGGAAATCATTTCTTCTCTTTAAATAACTGGTCTCAGACATATCGGCCCACTTTCACCATCAGCTGTGAGTGAGTCCCTGATGGCCTCTCTCTCGGGAGGATGGGACATCAGCTCTGGAAGGGACCTCGGGGACGAACACGAGAGTTCCTCATTGTCGTTGATAGGGACGAGTTTAACCAGAGTTCAGAAACCAGACGTGAGTCGCCTTAAAGCTGGGCGAGGCCGGGAGCCAGGCTGGGCTCCGCGGCTCCAGCCGCGGCTGACGGTCCTCGCACTGTCAGTCTCGGGTCGGCCCAGCGGCAGCGCCTGCCTGCACGTGCATTCTCAATGTCAAGCCCCGTGTCGCTCAGCTTAGGCGTGCGCACTCTGGCCGTGACCTTGTGGGGACGAGGTGTTGGGGTTGTGAGGGAATGCTGCCTCTCTCTAAAGTTGGAATGAAATATTGAAACTGCATCTGGTCGTTCTGGAAGGGACGTCTGCTTCCAGGGGATGTGACATCTAGGCAGGGCGGACGTGCCCTCCGGTGGGCACTGGAGGTGCCCGAGAGCGGTTCTCGGTGGCCTCGGCCATCGGGGCTGCTCGTATGCGGTAGAGGGAAGGAGGTGGGGAGTGCTGAAGGCCCCACAGCGCCCAGGACAGTCCCCGATTCCATTTCTAAGGCCGGAAAGTCTAGCGCGTAATTGACAGATTGACAGCCACGGAAATTGATGTTGCACAAAACTTCGACAAAACTTCACTCAGTTTCCTAACAACCCTGCGAAGGCCTGTCAGACACCCCATCCTACAGCTGGGAGAACTGCAGCTCAGAGTGCTTACACACTCACCGAGGAACACCCAGACATGCCTCACCAGGACTGGAACCGGGATTCCCCGAGTCTCGTTGGACGGTTTTCCGTTCTTGGCGCCGAGGTTCACGGCGCTGGCCCATGCGACCTGTGCGGTGGGCTGCAGCTTTCCGCAGCCTCCTCTTAGCGGCAGGCTTGACTTTTTATAAACAAGTGTCATAAAATCTCAATTTTTCTAAGTAATCATATTTGTGTTCTACAGCTGATGTCTCGATCGTAGACAAATCAAAGGTAAGAGTAAGCAAAGGGGGGAATCGCTTGTAATCCCACAAATCAGACATATTCTCTTCTAATATTTTTCATTTTGCAGTTATAGGAGGCTACGATATTATATTAGTTTCAGGTATACAACATAGGGATTAGACATCCATATAACTTAGAAAGTGGTCACCCCGATAAGTCTAACGCTCACCCAACACCATATATAGTTATTACAATATTGACTATATTCCTTATGCTATACTTTCCATCTCCATGACTACTTTGTAATGACCAATTTGTATTTCTTAATCCCTTTCTCCTTTTTTACTCACCTCCTTGATCCTCTCCTGTCTGGTACCCCTCAAAATGTTCACTATGAGTTTGTTTCTGTTTTATTCGTTTATTCTTCAGATTCCACATTGTAAGTGAAATCAAATGGTATTTGTCTTTATCTGACTTACTCCACTCAGCAAAATACCCTCTAGGTCCACCCATGTTGTTGCAGATGTAAAAATTTATTCATTGATTTATTTTTTATGGCTGAGTAATATTCCACTGTATATACGTACCTCTCGTATAAGACACTGTGGCATGTGCTCAGAGCATGGGGCTTCTGGAACCAGCTTTGGCTGCAATCAGCTGCCACTTGCTGGGGTGAATGAAGAACCACTGGTGAGCAAAAGAAGAAGTAAGTACCTTCTCGAACTTTTTAGTGTCTCTACTTGGAGAAGCAGCTGGCTAAGGAGAAAGCAGTTCAGCACCACAAAGCAAATTAGAGACGGGCCGATGGGAGTGAAGAGACAATAGCTTAATAATGGGCACAAGCCACACTTCTGCCCACTCACGCCCATCCCGCCTTTCTAGGCATACTTAAATTTCCACATAAATTTCCATAAATTTCTCTCATCTCCTAGTAAACTCAGCAATTCTCTTTGAATTTCCAACTGGAGTGTGGAATTAATCCAGCATCAGAGTGGTTTGCTGCAGTGGGGCCCTAACGAATCCCTAAGATGCCATCCTTTGTAAAGCAGGAACTCCACTTACATTCAAATCTTCTGCAGAAGTCGTGTGTCCTCATTCACTCTGTTTCTGTCTCCTGAAGGATCAGCCTCCCTGTCAGCTTTTTTTAAAAATTAGTTTCAAATATACAGTACATTGGTTAGACATGTATATCGTTTCTAAAATGATCTCCTTAATTGCTCCTCTCCCCTGGCCCTCCACCTAGCCAATGTATTAATGCAGTCAGCATTAATACATTGCAATTAATTAATTAATTCCCTATGCCGTGCTCCCCATCCCCATGACCATCGATCAACTACTGATTTGTGCTTCGTTAACCCTTCACCCCATTCTCCCAGTCCCCCCTCTTCCCCTCCCCTCTGTCCGTCACCCCTGTTAGCTTTTAATAAATGTGTTTCCTATGAGTATTACCAGAATCTGGTCCGTGCTTTTTTTTTTTTTTTTGAATGTCATCTTTTCAAAGCAAGTTTATCATCAAAGCTCTCCGTTGTTCTTATTTGCAGAAACCAATTTGTCGGTCTTCAGCAACTCTTACTTGAAATCGTCAAACTCACATTTTTTTTTTTTCAACCAAAAGGAACTATTCAACAAGAACTTGCCTTTTTCTATTTTTGGCTCATGCGTCTCTGTTTACCCTCAAACGTTGTTGTTAATTTCATCCCTGTCATTTCAGGGTTCTCTGGTCTTTCAAAAAGATTCTTTCCCCCAGTAAACATTCTGGGAGTTTAAAAGGATGTCATTGGTCATTTCAGATTCTTTTAAAATGTAAATCAAACCTCTAAGTGAAATCCAGGTCTCAAATGTGTCCGCCCTCCGCCCCTCACATTCCCCGCTTCCTTCCGACCTGAATAGGGATTGATTCTAGAGAATATGTCTGGGACAAAAGGTGCCTTTGCTTTTCCTTTTGACGCTTCACCAAGAACCCCTTCTGAATCTGCAGGAAGCGCATGGCCCAGCTCCAGCTCACCTGCACGCGTGCAGGGATTTCTCCGAAGCCGCCTCAAGCTGCTTCCTCTGAAGCTGTCCAGTTCCCAGGACAGCTCAGCCCCATCTGTCCACTTGACGTTCCATTAAGCCCGTGTGCTACCACGACATCCTGTGTTCCCTTCCTGTTTCTAGCCACACCGACTCAGACATAATGACATTTTTGCTGTCATTCCTGCACATAAATCTCTCCGGCAAGCTTTCTCCCCGCCCCCTCTCCTAAGCCCCTCTCTATGAAAGCACGGACCTTCTGGCCCTTTCCCTTTCAAAACCCAGTCCAAAATACCTCATAATGGAAATAAACATCTCCGAGTTAGGCCTCAGAAGATGATTTAACAACAACAAAAGAAACTGAAATATGGGATCTGTGCTGAAAGGCAGCGGGAAGAGCTGTGTCCCTGAGGATGATGGCGAGCCGGCACCACTCACAGAGCAGGGTTCTCGGGGAGGCGTGTGTTCTGCATGACCTTGAATAAATCACCTGGCCTTTCTACGTCTCAGGTTCCTCATCTGCAACTAGAAATTCTGGTACCCGTCCCACTGATCTCAGAGGGTTATCAGCGGGATAAAATGAAATGACTCCTTCGATAACTGTTCACCAAGAGGCTACCCTGTGCCAGGCTCATTCCAGGCAATGGGACGCGATGGTGAGTCACTTAAAACATTGTGTTACGAGAAGCCTCCGTGTGCCTGTGTGTAGCTGGTTGTAGACTGGTCATCCCAATGGCCGGCGAGTGCCCCTTTCCGCAAACAGATCACACTCGAGTCATCCATCGTGCTCGTAATAGGCATTCGAGTTGGTTCCAGGTGTTTGGAAACTAGAGAATGAGGCTATGAACATTCTGGCACGTATGTCTTTCACTGAACGTACATACACACTTCTGTAGGGTCAATTCCTTTCTAACCTTTCTGATTACACCAGAAGGCCTCAGGTTGGTGCTAGCGTGCTGTAACATCTCTCCCTAGCCCTCGTCAGTCTGCCCTTATAAAAGAGTGCCCAAGCCTTCGGCATCCCACTGTAACTAGCTAGTTTACTAACATTGTTATGTTGGCATTTTATATATGTGTGTGTGTGTGTGTGTGTGTGTGTGTGTGTATGTGTATGTAATGTATATGTATGTATATATATGTATATGTATATATATGTATGTATATATATGTATATGTATATATATGTATACATATACACACATACATATATATTAAGGTTATATGTGGTAAGGGGTTACTGTGCTTCATTTATTTATATACGTATCTATAAATACACTTATTTACATATTGTTTATTCAAAGGTTCTTCTGAAAATGTATTCATTTTCTTCTGAAAATGTATTTATTTTTAAGCTCAAAATAATAATCATTTAAATAAAGGTATTGAGTAAATAGTACTTATAGGCGGACACAGAGGTAGCAAAAGTGTGTGAAGGAGCATGTGAACGGCTATAATTTAGGAAACGCTACCCTAAGAAAGCCACACTTTCAGATTGGACATCTTTGCTTATCATCACTGGGTGGCGACTTGCCCCGATGAGTTAATTCAATTAAAGACAGAGCGCTCAGGTTGGGCATGCCGGCAAATAAAGCCCTGGGTCTCCTGGTTTGCAGGTGGAAAAGACAGCAGGTAGGGGAGAGAGAGTCCCAGAAAGGCTCAGAACTAAAGGATACATGAGCCGAGCCTGGCAGGCAGAGAACAGGATACATCTCCCTGTCCCCGTGTCCTCCGGCAGAACGTCAGGTCAGTGGGGCCCGCACAGTGAGGGACCCGGCAGACACAGCAGCCAAGGTTCTGGGAGGTGGGGGGGGGGGCTCACAGGAACATCATGGATCCACTTGGCTCTGTTAGGAATTGGGGAGAATGAGGCAGAAAAGCAACCCCAGTAATCAATGCCCCCACCCATGGCCACCACCCTTGACCTCGGTGTCACTGATAACCTGAACACCTCTGAAATCTTGACTAAGTACCCAAATCTGTGACTGTTCCCCCTTTCCAACTGATACCCCTGATGCTCAAGCTCATACTCCAGCAAATGTCATTGTTGTCTCGGGGGTAGAGTTCAATGAGTTCCAGATTTAAAAATGGCTAAAGGGGTAAATTTTGTTATGTATATTTTTAAAAAGATTGTTAATTTTTTTTTTACTGTTTTTTTTTTTTTTTTAGGAAAAGACTACTACCAAAATCAGCACCACACCTGGCCATTCCCTACACCTCCAGCACCACTGACAGAAGCCACTGTCACCTCCGGCTTGGACTGACTCGCTTCTAGCAGGCCCCCCTAATTCTCCTTCTGCCACCCCCACAATCATTTTGCTGCACAAAAGCCAGAGTAATCTTTTTCAGATGTAAATCATATTCAGTTAACTCTTTACTAAGAATCCTCCTGGGGCTTCTCATCAAACTCAGAATGCCCTGCAAAGTCTGGCCACTGGTTACCGCTTACCCCCCCCACTTTGCCTCGCCCCCCACACGCACACGCCCCACGCTCTGGAGCATCCTGCCGGAGGGTCCTTGAGCACCCCATAATTGTGCAAACCATGTGCCCTTTGTACTCATTTTTCCTTCTGTCTTGAACCCCAGAGTCTAGAACAGCACCTGAGACATAGCAGGCACTCAGGAAATACTTGACTATTAGTTAAATGAAAAAAAAAACTAGAGAAAGAGAAATGAATGGGAAATGTTTGCAAAACGAACAGGAAAACATCCCGTTTTGTAAAACCGATGTGTTCTTTTGGGTTCTTTCTTACCAGGTCGATACGCCACGCATCCCGCAGGGATGCCCGCTAGGTGGCGCTCGTCCTCCACTGTAACCAGGTGGGTCCGCGACACCGTACCTTTCTTTTTAAACCTTTGTGGAGAACGCCAACCCTGGCTTTTTACAGGTAAGAAAACTAAGCTCTGAATAAAAGAATGTCTTCCGTGAGGACCCCTCGCTGCATCTCCAAGCCTCGAGCAAAGCTCAGGCCCCCATATTTTTGAACCCAAAGAACTTGCATCACCTGGCTGTCTCTGGTTTAGTTTAGTGATTATAATATAATACTAATGGTGTTCCTTTCTACATACACAGCTTTAGTATCCGATCCGCAGGCTTTGGAGTCTTTAATTTTTAAATTCACGAAACATAAAAAAATATATATATCGTTAGGTTTTTCAGCCTGTCTGAATCCCTTCTTTGATTTTCTTAAGTTCTGAACCCGTTTTCTAATGAATGAGTACATGGAAACGGGTAAGGAAGCCGAGGGGGTATATTTAATGAGCATAAAGGCGAAGCTTTATGAGAAAAACTGGTTCGAATAGAAAATACAATTATACTGTCATTAGACAAAGTCAGATTTGATCCCGACTTAGCCGCTGACTGGTCAAGCCATTTAAACTCTGCGAGTCCTCATCTGTAAAATGGGGACAATGTTTTTCTGCCCAGCACACCCTCAGGGGTGTGTCAATTAAATACAACAATACGCTGCGGCTCCTGGCACCTTGTTGGGTATCAACATCTGTTTAAATATAAAACTATTTTGGGCCCATCACAATGCTTCCTCCTGCAGTCTGCTACACCTGGACCAGGTGCGCGGGAAAACCCTGGTGGCGTCTGGAAACGGATGACTTAGGAACTCGGGAACCGGCCGTGTCTGCTGGAGGGAAGGTGGCAGGTCGCTAGGGCACTGGGGATGCTCGGAGCGTCCTCGGAAGACTGTGGATGGGGACAGATGGTCAGTCTGGATCTGGCTGGACCTGGCTCCGCAGAGCCTAAGACGGTGCCGCTGCCCCGCGCGCCAGCTCGCGCAGGTCAGCAGCGGCCTCGGGGTGGGAGGTGCGGGCAGGGCCAGGTACGAGCTCTCGTCTTAAAGAACTGGAAATCGCAGCGCAGAAATGGCAGGTGACTCCGGTCAAGGTCTTCGGGATTTGAGATGCCTCCCATGTGGCCTCCCACTGCAGAGCAGCCCCTGACGCGCGCCCTCGCGCCGGGCCGCTGGGGACACCGGAGGAGGTCCCCTCCGCGGAAGACACCGAGGACAGCCCACGGCGGAAGCGGCGGGCATCAGGGTCAGGGTGCCGCGCGCTGTGGCCTCACTGGGGAATCCCCGCGGACTCGGATCCCGGGGAGCCCAGGCGCGCGCCCAACAGCTGGGGGTGTCCCCCTCCCCGCCCCCTCAGCTCTCCCACCCCCATCCTACGCTCCGCCCTCGGCGGGTGGCAGGCCCACCGCCCCGCAGCGCCTCGGACCCGGGTTGCGCTGCGGGCGCGCAGGTGGCGCACGGGAACCCAACTGCGCAGGAGGAGGAGGAGGAGGAGATGGCAGGGAGGGAGCGAGGAGAGGAGAAGGCTAGGACAGCGCGGGGCGAAAGGCAGGGGAGGAGGCACCGTGCGGAGCGAGCCAGTCCCGGGAGCCTCCTCGAAGTCTGGCCGGCCGCCCTGGCGCCCCGGCCCCGCCGATTCCCGGGGCCCGCCCAGACCAGAGCGCGGCGCCGACCCCACTCCAGCTGCGGTCCGGCGGCCGCGGGGTCCAGGGGCTCGCGGCCGCGCCGCAGCAAAGCGCCCTCGGTGGGCTGGAAGCGGGACCCCCGTGAGCCCGCGAGGACGCATCCCGGTCCCGCGGATCTCTCGCCCTAAGATACGCGCGGACCCGCGGAGCCCTCGATGTCCCCCATCCCCCATTCCCCCATCCCCCCCTAGCCTCCGGCCTTGACGCTGCAAGCAGCGCGGAAATCTCTGATCATCCAGCCACCTCCGCTCGTCGTCCCCCAAAGCCAACCCTGACCCGAGTGTTTACGCCCCGCCAATACCCAGCTCCCGGCCCGGCCGCTGCTGTGCCCCAGACCCTGGAGATCACCTGACCGCCGCAGTTGCCGGAGGTGACACGAGCCTCCTCCAGCCTCGGGATGCGGCCGCTCCGTTAGACTCCGGGCGCACGGACAACGGACAACGCAAAGCCACCGGGCAGCATCTTTCCACGCTTTGAAAACCTCTGCTCAAGCCTGTAGCCAGGGCTCTCTCTTACTTTGATATGGGGTTCTTTCAAAAAAAAAAAAAAAAAAGGTGGGGGACAACTAAGTGGTAGTTATTATTTTCAAATAAGTCTTTGTATCGTCCTCAAACTTACACTGATATGCAATCAGTCACTCAGCCTCCTAACTTCGCCGCCTGGGTGTCCCGGCTCGTTCTATTATTTGTCCACACCAAGTCCTAACCCCACCAAGGAACAGATAGATAGCTGTCTGCAACACACGGTTCACACCCGCGCCTCTCTCACTGGCCAGGCGACCTGTGTCAACCTTCTCCTCGACTTGACCCCAGAGGACAACACCACATAGCTTCAGGTGGTGGGGGAGGGGTGACCTAGAGAATAAATAAAGGTCAGCGAGAGGAGGGAACGGACACATTTTTCTTTTGAAATCTTGTAAGCATTCTGCTTGGCCTAAGGAGCGTCCCGTTCCTTATCATTTCCAGATACTGACCCCAAATTCAAACACCTGGCCCTTCAAACTGATGTCATTCTAAAGAGCTCTAAAGGGCAATGACCGCTTCAAGTATGAGTCCTTTCCCCCAATAAACCACAGGGTCTGCACTGTAGTGTATTTGGGATGCAAAAAACACAATGAGGCTGAAATGCTGGAAAGCAGAGACGCTGCAAAGCCCTCCGCTGAGCCTGAAAACCGAACGGCGGGTGTCTTTTCCAGCCTGCGGTGCAGAAGAAGAACCACCAAAAAGAAAGCAACAAGGGGAAATGTTATTTATGTTAGTGACACCAAAAACAGCAATCCCCACAATTTGCTAAATTAAAATCACAGTTCTTTAAACCTATTTAATGGCTCAAGTTGTATATTTAGTGTTAAGTTAAACCTCTGGCAAGATTTATGGAAGACAGTAAAATATGACACTGGCGTAAATTTTTTATTTAAAAATAAACAGCATAAATAAGTAACAAATGTTTTGATATGCCCACAATATTTGTGTTTCTTAGTTTGGTTCCTTCTTCTACCGAAAACTATGCATTACTTTTTTTTTTTTTAAGAGCATTTAATGTCAGTTCAGGATCATTGCTATGGTAATTCCTAGATATTCTTTAAACAAACATGTATCTTTTAATTTTATTCAACTCACAAGTAACAAAATCCTTAAAGAAGAAACTGAAAGTGTTTTTTTCTTCTTCTTCCTGGTGTAAAATTTAACTCCAATTCAATTCGGTATTGACAGTCCAGGGAATACAGGATCAGGCAATTTCCAGAAACTCTCCCCAAGATGCCTTCCAATTTCTCGCCTGACTTTAGTTCTAACTGATCCATCTTTCCCTTTTTCATTCCCCTGTTGAAATCAGAGACTATGAGGGAAGAAAAATAACCGCAAAAGTGATTTTCATTAACTCATTTTTTCAGGGGGAAAGAATTAGCAGTGTAGTAAGTAGTCGAGAAACTCCACGGGAGAAAAAAAGAGAATTTTGTTCTTCGAATCTGTGAGCCTTCCTAGAGAACAGAAACTCCACGCGCGATTTAAGGAACTGCGTTATCTTGGATTTTTCCCTCGCGGATTTTGACTCAACTAAACAGGGTGCTCCACAGAAGCGTAGGAAGAAGTGGGGGACATTCACAGAAGTAAGAACCAGCGTGAGTCCCCCCCCCTGTTCCTGGAGGATGCTTCGAGGACCAGGCTTGGTAGAAAAGGGGTTAAGTCAGACCCTGACTTTCTCGGCTTTACGTGCCCAGTTTTGTCTGTTCCAGTCTCAGTCGCCCCGCAGAAGCCAGCCAATGGCAGGCCGGGAGCGCCCGGGACGGCCCCGGGAGGGGGCGTGGCCCGAGGCTGTCACTCAGCGGTGAGGAATGACACCCGAGAGGGAGGGGGCGTTCGGCGGAACGCTGGGGAAGGAAAGAGAGAAGAAACAGATAAAACCAGGGCAGGGGGTAAAAAAGGTGCCCCGCGCCTCTCGAAATCCCGCGGCCCCCGCCGCCGCCGCCGCCGCCGGGGGTGGGCTCCGGAAGAGCCCGCGCAGCGGGGAAGGGACGGGACCAGCCCGCAGCGAGATCCTGCAGGCGGGCAGAGACAGAGGCGCAAAGGAAAAGTGACTTGGGTCGTGCGCCCGGAGGCGCGGAGGAGGCGGCCGGCGCGGAGGGGCCCCGCCGACCCTCCCCCCACGTCCGCGGAGAGGGTAGCCCCTAGCCCGCCCCTCGGGGGCGCGAGGCGATGAGATAATCCAGCTGAGCTGCGCAGGGAGAGCGTCTGGCGCTGGATCGGCAGGGAGGGGGGTCTCCGGGCGCGGTGGGCCTCGGAAGTGGGGGTGAGGGTCGGCGCGGATCCCGGGCCAGAGCCGGCAGCGGACTGCTGCGCCGCGCAGGAGTGGGCTGCAAGGCCCTCGCGCGCGCGGTTCCCTCGCGCTGCGGCGGCCCCGCGCCCCAGCCGCCCGCCCGCCCGCCCGCCGGGCCGCCCCGGCCCGCGGCGCAGATGGCCGTGCGCGGCACCAACACCTTGACGCCCTTCTCCATCCAGGCGATCCTCAACAAGAAAGAGGAGCGCGGCGGGCTGCCCGCCCCGGAGGGGCGCCCGGCGCCCGCGGGCACCGCGGTGGCAGTGGCTGCGGCGCCCGCTGTCTGCTGCTGGCGGCTCTTTGGGGAGACAGACGCGGGCGCGCTGGGGGGCGCCGAGGACTCTCTGCTGGCGTCTCCCGCCGGGACCAGGACGGCCGCGGGGCGGACAGCGGAAAGCCCTGCGGGCTGGGACTCGGACTCCGCGCTGAGCGAGGAGAACGAGGGCGCGCGGCGCTGCGCGGACGCGCCGGGGGCCAGCGCGGCCGGCCGTGCCGGGGGAACCCTGGGCCTCCGCCAGCCGGTCTGCGAGCTTCCCGCCACCAAGGACCTGGAGGAGGAAGCCGCGGTCCGGAGCGACAGTGAGATGTCCGCCAGCGTCTCAGGTTCGCTGAGGCTTCGCGGGGAAGGGAGCTGGGCTACTGAGCTGGATCAGGAGGGCGCACCGCCTAGTGGGGTGGGCCTGCTGCGAGCGCCCTGCGCCCTGGGGCCCAGGGGCTGGCCCAGCCCGGAGCTCTGCGCGCTGGCGCGGGCTGCTCTAAGTCTCCGGTAACGGAGCTCGAGGGAAGACCGAGGAAGTCCTCAGAACCCCGCTTCCTGGAGCGAGGCCCGAGACGCCCTCCGTATAGGGCCGGGAGAGAACCAACCACTGCACCCTGGGTTCGGGTCCATCCCCAGTGCTTGCAACCGAGTCTGCTTCCCAATTCCCCAAATCAGTTCAGGGGGAAGAGCGGGCGACCCAGAGACCTCGGCTAGCCAAGACCCTGGCCCTGGCCCAGAGAGCAGGGTCGCGCCCGGCTGAAGGTCCTAGGACCCGGCCCCGCAGCTCAGGAACTGGTAGCGAGCGAGGGACACGTCCAAGTGGGCCGGAGGCCGAGGATCTGCCTGGCCGGGCTTTGGCAGGGAGGTTTGTTTAGCTTTCTCAGACCCCTGGGCTTGGAAAGCTGAGCTGGGCTGAGGACCCAAGAGCCGGAGGCAAAGCCAGCAGACAGCTGAAGGCAGAGGGGGCGGTTTCAGGTCATCCCAGACCAGCGAAGCGAGGGACTTCCTCCGCCACGGGCTGGCAAGTCATTTGGTCAGAAAGACCCGCGTGCCTGCCTGGGTGGGTGGGTCGCTGCTGTAGGCCTCACGCTGGCCCCAGGCAAACGGTGTCCGCCGGAGAGACCAGAGCGCTGGACCACTTCGCTCAGGGAGTGGGGAAGAGGCCAGGGAGTTAGTGTCAGATTAGGGTCCAAGCACCCAAGGACTCGAGGCAGGGACACCACCCCTTCTTGTCACCCCCAATCCCCAATCCTCGGCTAGCTTCCTTGTAAAGGGGGAGGGAGAAGTCCCCCAGAGGCCTCGGTGCGGCCTATGGGCCACAGCCCTCGCGGCAGTTCTGCGTGGTTGGAGCGGAAGTCTCCGAAGACCTCGGTCCCTGCGACCCGTCCCGCCTCCCCACCTTCCCTCTGCATGGAGCAGACGCCTGTGCGCTAGGAGGACGCGTCTGCGTGAGCACGACTGTGACGAGGCGGGCGAATCCTCGGAGCCTGAGAGGCATCTAAGAGTCCCGGGGCTCAGCTCTGAGAGCCGAGAAGGCTTTCGAGGATCACCAGGCCCAGGGGCGACCCGTTAGCCAGGGGAGCTTGGGGCCCAGGGAGGGCAGGGATCTGGACCAGCGGCGAATCCGTTGGCTGCACAGGACAAGCCGAGCTGCGGGAAGCGAGGAGTGGGACAGGGTTCTGAGATGTGTCTCCCAAAACGTCGGCTTCTAGGCCCTCCCCACGGCTCGGGTGGGATCGAGGGACGTCGCCGTCCCCCGCCCCCGCAGTTAAGGCCTGACCTCACTCATCTGCGGCTCTGACCGGCTCTTGTTTCTGTTCCCAACGGGGTCTGCAGGCGACCGCAGCCCGAGGGCGGAGGACGACGGCCCTGGCCCCGGGGGCTCACGCGTGCCGGCGCTGTGCAGCGGCGGGGGAAGCAGCGCCGGCGTGGGGCCGGCGGGCGGCGCGGAGGAGGAGGAGGAGCCCGTGGCGCCCAAGCCACGCAAGAAGCGCTCGCGCGCGGCCTTCTCGCACGCGCAGGTCTTCGAGCTGGAGCGCCGTTTCAACCACCAGCGCTACCTGTCCGGGCCCGAGCGCGCCGACCTGGCCGCGTCGCTTAAGCTCACCGAGACGCAGGTGAAGATCTGGTTCCAGAACCGTCGCTACAAGACCAAGCGCCGGCAGATGGCCGCCGATCTGCTGGCCTCCGCGCCCGCAGCCAAGAAGGTGGCGGTGAAGGTGCTGGTGCGCGATGACCAGAGACAGTACCTGCCGGGCGAGGTGCTGCGGCCCCCCTCGCTGCTGCCCCTGCAGCCCTCCTACTACTACCCTTACTACTGCGTCCCCGGCTGGGCACTCTCCACTTGCGCCGCCGCCACGGGCACCCAGTGAGCCGGCCTGGGGCAAAGCACTGAGTGATCCCTGCGCCCCAGCTCCACCCGGCCGCCGCTGGCCGTGCGGGTTGCGCCCTGGAATGGGGCGCCCCGCCGAGGGGGCAAGTGGAGGACGAGTTCCAGCCCTGACTCTGCCATCCAGGACGTGCGCCCTGGCAAGCGCACGGAGTCTGCCCGGAGGGGGGCGCCTTCTTCCAAGGCCCAGGGGCTCTGCTCCACCCCGCACCTACCTGGAAGCCCTTAGACCTTATTTATTCTCTCCACGGCGCTGGATTGGGATTGTGTCTGCCCGGGGGTGGCTTTTCCCCGAAGCAGAGAGAACTCCTGGAGACCACGGAGCCTGAATCCCCCGAGCTTCGGGCCTGCTGGGAGCTTCGTGCGCTAGGCCACGCTAGTTCATGGTATCCATGCTACCGATCTATGTGTATCTACATATCTATTGTTTTTGGAAATTGCATATGTATTAGAGGGGTGCGAAAACCTGCGGCCCCACAGAGCCCCAGGCCAAGGGTCGATCTGAACCGTGAAGGGTTTGTTTGGTTTTCAGTCCCTCTGTCCCACCCCTCCCTGGTGTCAGAGCTCGGGTGGGGAGCACCCTGCCGGGTGCTGAATGTAAGGGAGGGAGCCTCGGAGAGCACGACACCCCCCCCCATCCTTCCTCTCTGAGGTCCAGGACCAACTGGGGAGCTCCTGGAAGCCCCCGACCCAGAAGAGAGCAGCCCCTGGCAGCCCTTCGAGGAAATGTTCCCTTGTTTCTTTTTTTTTTTTTTTAAGGAAGTTAAAACTTGTAGCACTTTTCAGTTGTTTGTATTCAAATGACGGTTATTTTTGTACTCAATGTGAATATCCCCGCCCTGACTTTGCGTGGTGTCCTCCGCACTCCGCCGCCGCCGCCGCCGGGCCCTTTCCTCTCCTTCTGTCCTCCTGTCCTTCTGTCCACTGTCCGCGACTCGTGCGTCCTCACCCGGGACTCTCCCATCCCTGTCCCCGCCCCTAAGACAGGTGACCTTATCAGCCTCGGCCGCTTTTCGCCTCCTTAAGGGCCCTCTGCACTCAACGAGAGTATTAACTTTAAAAAGATTTGTGAGATTCGGAAGCTCTCT